>CATIWF010061675.1:0-12915 GCA_949630135.1 Balakata baccata
TGATTATTAATTATAGAATTAATTTTTTCTTATATTATATGTGGTAATTACTTTAATGTACCATTATAATTAATTTAATTAATAATTTAATTAAATTATTATAATTTTAATTAACACTTTAATTAAAATTATAAATAGGAAAAATAGTTAAAATTAATCAAAATTAATTTTAACTTAAAAATATAAGTAATCATTTCTAATTTAATTCTCAATTAAATTATTTCCCACATCTTTATATGGATTAGACTAATAATTTATTTTAGATGTGATTTATAAGACCATTAATTTTATCGGAACGAAAATATAATATTAACTCTTTAATATTATATCGGACACAATTTCTGAATTCCTTGTATACTCGGATACATTAAGTATCTTTCCGTAATTCTTCTTTTAATTACTGATAAAATCTCAAATATTATTTTGACCTCTAAATCATAATATTAAGTTCTCTCGTTATGATCCCGATATTGATTAGGGTCACAGCATGTCAAACCCTATTGGTCAATATTCTAAGGAGTGATAATTTGTATTCTAATTAAAATAAGACTTATCATTATTAATCTAATTAATAATTCAATTTTACATTGAATAAGTCATATTTCTCCTGACCAGGAATTTATTTTATCAGAACCAAAATATCAACTCTATTAGGATATTGCCTTGGTGCTATAGGGTAACGAGTCCTACTATTGGTAATCTCATGTCTCACTACATGACTAATTGTGGTGATAACGAGCCGGATTACCAAGCACGGATAGCCTAGTACAAGGCAAGAGCACCTCTACAACTACCTATGAAAGGACAATCTTGACATCTCAAGTCAAAGGATTTCGAGTCATAAAAGACTTATATATTATGACCAAGATAATAACTGTTGACATCTACCACTATCTGTGCAGTTATTATCAGACGTCACTGTTCGGTACGCTTAACTCTTTAAAAACCCACTGGTTTATTTAGATATCATTATATCATAGAGAATGAGATTCTTTCTCAAAATAAACCATGTGATAATCTAGAGATTTAATGAATGCCCAATTCATTGTTCTATATTGGTTATGAACATTTTTTAAATTATCTTTTACCAGAGATATTTATCTCATTATTATCAATAACTTGATAATAAACTCTTTGTAGATAATCAAAGGGTCGTATATTTCGTAATATATTTAACTACTGCATTCATAATATAATCAACAATTTGAATATTTATTTATTATGAATGTGAAATATACATGTGTCCATTGTGATATAAAATCTAATATATAAAAAACTGTGAATGCACTAGAACATACACACCACTGATAACACAATTGTATTATAACATTTCAATTACATCCCATTAAAAAAAAAGAGAAAATTTCTTCTAGTATCGATTTTTAAATATTTTTTTCAATTATAATGGTATTTTTTCTGTTTTTCATTGCTACTTGTTAATCTAAGGGTAATTGATTTTTATGTTGATTTTGACAATCAAATTAAATATTATTAATATGTTTACTTCAATGTTATTTTACAACATACAAAATTTTTAGTCAATAGGTCAATTTTTACTTAGTGAAACATTCAAAGAAATAAAAAGGTATGTAAAGTGCTCTTGTGACATCATAATCGCTAGTAGAACTCTCAATTATGAATGAGGAGAGGACAATAATTTGTTAATATCCGAATCTCTATAAAATTTTGTGTGCAATCATCTCCTGCTTATTTATATTTTATCTTTTATTTGCATATTGGTCAAACACTTAAAGAAATCCATTAACCAAAATTTTTATTTGCCACCAATTTATTCCCTTTTTTGGTGCACCATCTTTCTAACACTGTAGTTTTTATTTTTTTCTTTTTAAAGATGGTAATTGCTGTGTATTTAGCAAAACTTTTGTTTAATTGAGAAAGACATTTTTTAAACTAGATTAATAATTTTATTAATTTGCATAGCCATCATTTGTCCTTATGCATACATTTATTTATTTTAATCATTATTTAATTAACTTAATTAAAATTATTTACTTTGGTTAACCTTGACCCATCTTTTAAACATGGATTAAGCATATCATTAACTTGCATAACTACCACTTATCCTTATGCATGTATTTATTTATTTTTAATCATTATTTAATTAACTTAAGGTTTTCACTTTGGTAAACATTGAATAAATCTTTGGTAATTTTTAATTCAAAGATTAATTGGATATAGAGTAAACCATTGGACAAATCTTAGGTAAATATTTGGTAAATCTTAGGTCAAATTTGGGTAAATCTTAGGTAAATTTTAGGTAAACCTTAAATAACTTCAAATTTCATTAATTTTCAGGTAAATTTTAGATAAATTATGAGTAAATCTTGAATAAATTTTAGGTTGATCTTAGGTAAACTTTAGGTAAACCTTAGGTAAATTTCGGAAAAATCTTAGGTAACTTCAATTTTCATTAGTTTTCTAGTAAACTTTATATAAATTTTAGGTAATTCTTGCATAAATCTTAGGTAAGTTTTGAATAAATTTTAAATAACTTCAACTTTCATTAATTTTTTGGTAAATCTTGGGTAAACCTCAGGTAAACTTTGGGTAAATAGTAAATATTGGTAAAATCTTGGGTTAGCTTTTGGTAAACATTGGTTAAACATTTGATAAATTTTTGGTAAAACTTTGGTAAATCTTGGGAATACCATGAGTAACTTCAACTTTCATTAATTTTCTAATAAACTTTAGGTAATTTTTGAGCAAATTTTGGATAAACTTTGGATAGATCTTGGGTATATCTTAGGTAAATCTTGGATAAATCTTGGTAGATTCAACTTTTATTAATTTTCCGATAAACCTTGAGTAAATCTTGGATAAATATTGAATAAATCTTATATAAATCTTGGGTAACTTCAACTTTTATGAATTTTCTAGTAAATATTAGATAAATCTCATGTTAATATTTAGTAAATTTTGAGTAAATATTAGATAAAACTCATTGAAATATTAGATAAACCATTGATAAACCTTGAGTAAATTTCAGGTGAAATTTAGTAAGCTTTTAATAAACATTAATATTTTTGTAATATTTTTAGACCTTTTAACATTTTTGAAAGATATTTAAGTGTATTTACATTTTTTTAAAAAACTTTAAGTGTGCATATTTTTGTAAATATTTAGGCATAGACAATATTTTTGTAAAATATCATAGCAAAATTTAGAGCAACCTTTTTATCACCAAAGTCTATATTATTGGTAATTTTAGGATTAATTTCACTAGCGGTCATTATATTTTCGATAACTTGCACAAAAATAATTTTTTAACTTTTTTTTTTCTATAAAAATTTTTTAACTTTATTTTTTTCCCATAAAATCACTTGAGACAACTTTCTTACCGGATTGCTAATGTGGAAACAGTCACTAAACTTCCATTTACAGAAAAATTACTGAACCCTTTTTTTTTTCAAAAAAATAATAAATCTTTGTTTTTTTAACTTCCAACCAAATTTGGTGAATAAGCAACTAGAAGGCACTGGATTTTTGTCAAAAATTTGAATTTGTTTTCTTTTCATAATTCATGATTAATAGTGGCTTTGATATCTTGATTTGCTTAGTACTGTTGGATCTAGGATTGATTTTTTTTTTTCAATGTATCTGCTAAAGCTTGCAACGTGATTATTGGGTCTAGATCTAACGCGAGTTTTGTCCAAGATGGATTATTCCAGTCTCCCATGCTAGTTGTCTAGACAAAAAATAAGTTATTTAAGTGAAAGGATAACAAAATTTTGTTAATTTTCTAGAAAAAATTTAATGATTTTGCGGTAGATAAAGTAAAATTTAGTGACCCTTGATGAAAATAAAAAGTGATGTATCATCTATCTCTGGCTGGATCTGCCACATGGTGACTGACGTGGAAAAAAATGCTAATGTGTCATCCACATGGACGGTGACATGGCAATGCAAGTCAGCATTCCAGTGTCACATCATTGTCCATGTCATCAATCCAATGAAAGAGTTGTCAAAAATGAATTTTATATAAAAAAATAAAGTTTAGTAATTTTTATGGAAAAAAATAAATTTTTTTTTTGTACAAATTATCAAAAATATAATGACTGTGTGAAATTAATCCGATAACTCCACTTATAGAGTTGTGACTCTTTGGTTATTTACATATAGCAACTCATCATTTAAAAATTTCAATGTAGCTGGAATTATAATTTTCCGTCGTCTACCATCGTTATAGACTCACGCTAAAGGTCAATAATGAAAAAACTGAGTGATCATTAAATATCAATAACAACCACTGAGATCCCATCCCTAATATGTACTATTAGGGACGAAATCCCTTCGCTAATGGGATTAAATGGTGGCCGCAAAGCATATATATACAATGTGAAATATGGTTACTAATATGTATTAGCGACCGCAACCCCTTTATTAAAATAAATTCAATGTATAAATAAACCTCTGAATTGTTACCAAAAGCTCTCTTCATTATTTAGTTTTTATATGTAATTGCAACCAAATAAAGTAGTCACTATTATTATTTTCGTAACTTCTTATATTAAATATAATGCTGTAAAAGATTTTGTATTAGTCATAAAAGTTCACATCAACAATATATGCGATATTCAAAAAATGGGTAAAAATCCCATGATATACCAAAAAAACGAAGTTAGAAGTCTATAATTAAAAAAAAAAAAAACGAGATTAGCATCCCATTTACAAAAAGAATGTCCACCTTGAAATATCCTAAGCAAAAGCACAAAATATCTTGATGTTCATTGACCACTACCTTGAAATGTTTGGTCCTCAAAATCTGTAACAAATAACACACTGAAATTATAAATCATCATACATACGAGTGCACAATGACAATTGTATTATGATTCACATGTTGCACTGCTTTTGCACATAAATAAACTTGTCCTAATATATAACTATCACTATAAACTTGTATTTTCTGCAATTAACTAAAAAAGTGTGTTTGCAAGTATAAAAAAGTCCCTACTGAGAAATTGATTTACATTGAATAAAAGGTCAACAGAGCTAAATAATTCTCATTTGAGAACTGTCATTATAGCAAGTTCCACATTTTCAAATTATAGGACACCAAAAGCATGTCAAACTTTTCAATCACATTAATGATCTTATGCTTTTCAATCACTGCTGGGTCATTCATGCTTATTGTTAATCATAAATGCACGAGTCTATTATGAGTTAATTAAATAAGCTTAAAAATTCAATAACATTAGCCTTTCTTCTTTCGATTCTCCTTCGTTCTAGCTGAGAAACAAAATGGGAACAGACATATTTTGTTTGCACAGTCAAAGTTCCAAGCTTATATTTAACTAGAAAACAATGTACTGACCTTATGTTATTATCATAGGCCAAAAGAGAAACAAAAGCAAATTCACATGCATTTACCAGTATACAAAATTTAAGACAATAAGTTTGGCTTACAATCATTCCAAATTGCTATAATCAATCTTTTATTTGGCTAAAATGTATATGAATGCAGTAAGTACAGTAAACTGAATCGCATTGGGCAACCAAGAATACTTCCTACTGCAATCTTGGAGATTGAGTATATAGCAGTACTACAGTCATAGCAAATCAAGGGAGAACTTGAATGATCATTAGTTCGTATTCCATCAAGGCATTCATGAGAATTAGATAACCCATACTATTATTGCATCACTTCTAAAATGTGTAGAGTATTTTTCAAGCAATTTAAATAAATTAATCACTCATACAGCAGAGAGAATTAAATCATTTGCATTTTTCACTATCTCTCTCAAGTCTTCTATCATAATTATACAACTGCGTATTTTTAAAACATTGACTACTTTAGTCAAACTGAAGCAGTAAACGGCTTTTCAGCCAAAGCATACAATTGGGAAATCAATTCAGGTCACATAAAATATAGTCCAACAAAAACACATCATGCAACCTTAACATGAAGTGCCAAACAGAGAATTTCTACCTAATAACAACAAAAGAGAGCAATAACTGAGCCAATTATCAGTGGATCCATTTTCATCTCATATTTACTAATTCTTTTCAATCCCAATTTGCAATAAAGTCATGCATAGAGTGTAAATCACAACCAGAATGACCCAATATGAATAATCTTGGACAATCTCCATCCAACTTTTGAGCAACTTAGATTTTAATCAAGGAACGAGTAAAAACTTGTTAAGATATAGAAATTACCTCATTATGAGTCTCTTGCTCTTGATCCAAATTTGGTCACATAAGAAGCATTTCATCATGTAGCTCATATTGTGCATGAACAACTTAGTCTACAAATTAAACATCAACAAACAGTCACTATATTTACAAATTAATCATAAAAAAAAAGGAAATGAAACATTTAAGCTTGAAATAAAGTGTTATAATCAAAATTTTTTTCATGCGTAATCATTTTACCTTTACTGCTTTCTTTTTCCTTTTCCTTTCCTTTTTTGATGTGAAGATGGTGCATGTACAATTGTTGGCTCAGTCTTCATTCTACTCCAATTAGATTCACCATCTCCATCAAATGAGGTGGAAGGGACAAAACTTGGATTAAATGATTCATGATATTGGTATCCATCTTCCTCAAGGTTCTGCCTCTAGTGAGCTTAGTGCAAGTGGTACTTGTACAGCTCACACATAATGTTCGGGTTCTAAGCTTTTTGAGATGGAACTGGAAGAACCTTGAGGAAGATGACAATATAAATGAGGCCGTAGCAATTTGGTTTTTATATTTCTAGCTGTAAAAGTACATATAGAAACCGTACTTTCCTCGCCAGATTGTGATTCAGACAAATGTACATGTGTTACCTCAGTTGTAAGAATGGCAAACAATAAATTATTAACCCATGAGATATTTAAATTGGAGTTATTAGAGAGAGATGATATAACATGGTTTGGAGTATTAATTAACTATACAATGATGCCATCAACAATTAATCAGTTCTTTACTGTCAACCACAAATGGCTCCCACAGTTCACCACTTGAAAGTTGATACCAAGCAAGTGGACCCAGTCCAACTACAAAGCTAGCAAATAAAATGTAATAATTTAACGGCAAGTAGGGATCCTCAAATTTGGAAAAGAAGATATAAAGAATCTGCAAATGGGATATGTGTATAGTTTATAATTATATCCATAAAATCTATAATTAGCAACTAACCTGGAGTTCAAAGAAAATTAAGGTGCTTGAGCATTAAAATAGTCCAGCTTAATTCGCATATTAAATAGCCAGTCCTATATCACTACATGGAATATGAATTCATTTGTTTAGATGCTCCTGTCTTTTATTGCTTACATTACAAGTATAATTCGCCATTAGAAAAGTAAACGTCAATTCCTTATTGTGTTAAACTATTAATTAAATGGGTTTCCATTACCATTACTCTGTCAAGAATTCTTTAATTGTTGATTACTAAGAGATAATTAAAAATATAGCCTCTCTTGTAAGATTAATTTTGAATGATATTGTAGGATTGGATCTGGGAATCACAACAAGGATACAAGCAATCAGACTTGGCAAACAAATATGTTCACAAGTAAAGATTTTTATATTGTTATATGTATCATTACTTTATTTGTTTTCTTGTTTGCCTATGACTAATATTCCATGCCATCTTCAATATACAAAATTTATGCAGATATAAGATCTATATTGAAGGGTCTGCATGGTCAGTGAGTCAAAAGTATATTCTAGTCTTTGATTCAGTTACCCTTATTGTAAAGCCCTATCACTAAGATTTCTTTACCAGAGGTTTACTGCTAATTCACCATTATTGGCCTGTAAGGGAGGATGGCAAATGCAGATCTATTAAATTTGCAGTTGACTGGGGTAACAGCCACAAGCGCAAGGTAATAACGAAAGTCTGAGTTTACACAAAAATTTTAAGGCTATATAAACATAGGAACTAATCTGACTGAGATTTTAAGTCATCTTATAATTTTTTAGTTATACATTCCACTTCAGTTTTTCTTTGTGAAATGATATATCGGGCGCAGGCCATTGGCAAGGCAGCAAGTAAGTTCATTTAAGAGGAATTGAAGATGGAGTATGCGTATGATTACATGTTTCATCTCTTAAATGAGTATGCTAAACTATTGACATTTAAGCCCACTATACCGCAAAATACTACTGAACTTTGTTCAGAAAGAATGGCTTGCGCGAGGGCTGGAATAGAGAAGAAATATATGATGGAATCAATAGTGATAGGTCCTGCAGAAACAGGCCCCTGCAACATGCCTCCTCCCTATGATCCTTCATCTCTTTTTGCAATTATAAGGAGAAATTTATATGCAATAAAGCAGGTCGAGTTATGGGAAAATAAACTCTAGCAGAACGTAAGCAAGCAATCCTAGAGATTTTAGCACACATACATTATCATTTCTAGACTTAAATTTTGCAGGTTTTTAACACCTTTCTACATATAAAGAGAAACTAAATACCACAACATGATGGAGACACCAAAATATGCATCTACAGAGAGTAATAGACTCCAAAAAAGCTAAGAAAACAGAAAAATGTGTAAAATTATCACATACCTCATAGCCATGGCACCTATATTGTATTTTGTCCACTTAAAGATTGGCCCCATATTGATAGAACAATCAATCTACTCATGCGATTCTCTTTCTTTCACTCTCCAATTCTGTCCTGCATATGCCAAAATTAGATCCTCATTCTCTACAAACGATGAATAGACCCTTAACTGCAAATAATATCGACAGTATCCACACTGAAATTTTGACGAAATTCTTATATGATTTAACCCTAACAGAGATCAGAAAGTCAAGAAAAAGGGATCATTGCGTAAAATAGAAACGGGAGGAGGACACATAATATATGGGACAAAAACAGAGGACATACAGTGTGTTTGATATTTGAAATTCTTTTTATTTAATTGATGATTTTTTTAATTTTTTATAAATTATTTTTTAAAATATATTTTTTTAAAAAAATTTATTTATCTATTTTTATTAAAAACAGTTACGAAATTAAAAATAAAATAAAAATATAAAATTTTTTTCCTAAAACGTATTTTCAAAATTCAATAGCAAATATACCATAATATATGAGACAAAAACAGAGAATACTAGCTTAGAGGGGATTACTGGACAGGAGTGAGCGCTTTTCCTCGACAACGAATGAGAGATTTGAAGTACTGCAGCACCGAAACAAATTCTTCCTCTCATTGCTTTAGGGTTTTTTTATTAGCTTATACAAAATCCTCCTCTAATTGCATTAGACTTCCGAGAGCACTCCATTACCATATCTACTCTCTTCTTCGATAATGAATCTAGATGTAGGTTTTTCCATTTGAGCGGCTGTGGGTTATCTTCAGATTGCAAATTTGGAGGGTTTTCATTTTTGTGTTTTATTTCTTTCCTTTTTTTTTTTATAAAAAAAATTCTATTGTTTCCCTCAAATTTTTTCTAATTCCCGCCTTTGATCCCCGCACAAATATTGGTATTGGGGATGGGATACTATATTTATAGAGATCAGACTTGTTTTCCTTCGTAATAGGAGCATCTGATTTGATAGATAGCGACCGGATTAAAATTTAGTCACTATTTATATATTTTAGCGACCAATTTTATTTTCCATCGCTAAAAATTGGTCCCTAAAAGGATATTATTCATTTAGCGTTAGAGCATTCCAACAATTTTTTGATTTCTTTTTTTACTTATATTTAGGAGTTTTATGCCATCCAACGAACTCCGTATCTTCCTCTCTAAAATTTACATTCTTTTTTACTAAATATAGGAAGTAAAAGTTAGTTCTTAGAGCATCGCTAACAATATTTCCTATTACATTGTAAAAAATTCCTTTCATATTTTAGTTATTTTGAAAATTTTGTGCACTCAAACAATACTTTTCATCTCACTCCAAATTTCACTAAGAGAAAATGGCCAAATAGTGACGCCAATTAGCGCCGCAAACTAAAGTGTCACTAAATAGGGATGCTATAGCAACACTCAGCGACGCCATGGCGACTGAATTGTGAAATATAATATCAGCGATGCTTTAGCGACGTCATATGACTAATTTTATTAGAGACCCTTGATTGGCGTCACTGAATTTGGCGCATAACTATGGCAGAAGAATTAGTGACGTTGAGGGCATCGCTGACGGCCTAGCTAAATAGCGACGCTACCATAAGAGTCGCTGACATTTGATTTATTATGCGTAAAAAGCATAATCTTCTGCCGTTTATAGTAGCGACGCTAAATCGGCATTGCTATAGTTATATAATTAAATAGTTTTTTTATTTGTTGTTAACAAAGGCAAAAGACGTTACATTCAGTTAGTGAAACACTTGTAGCGATGCTATGTTTTGCGTCGCTAAATTGCAAGTTAAAATCAAGCACTTTATTGGAAACCCCAAATCGTGAAATTCATTCTCAAAAGCCCTAGGCAACAAAACTGACTCTGCTCATTCATCACGTTCACAACTGTTCCTCCACTACCTTTGTTCGCCGACCATCGCTGCTCTTCTCCCGTCTCCGATTGCTAGCAGCCCTTTTTCCTAGCAAAAACATAAGTTCTCTTCTTCTTTTCTTGTTTTTCTTCTTCATTCTTCTTTCTTTTGTTTGTTCGATTATAGCTCTCTTTTTTTTTTTTTTAAATATCAACAATGCTTTGCAATTAGGAATTTCCCGATTATGGTTATTTAAAGCCAAGAGTTTATAATGAAAAGGGAAGGAAAATTGGTAAATGGGTATTATCTGTCCAAGAATTTGAGTGCCATAGTGGCATTCTGATAATGCTTTGGTGTTAAAGTATTAATAATAACTGAGAGGTCAATGTGAGTGTGTTGGTGTCTGTAGGGTTTAGGACTACCCTTTTAGGAGGCTGATTTAGGTTCAAACATAACTAAATTGAAAGAAGCATTGTTTAGATATGAATGTGTTTAGCTGTATAAATCTTGTTGCATTGCATTCTGTTTCGAGACAATATATTGTGTTCGGTTGTCCACCATGTTATTGTTATCTCTGTATTATTATTTTATGTACCTATTTGCAACCATCACATTGGTCATTTTAGCCTAGCTTCTAACAAGATCTGGTGATTGGTGAAAGTTTTGGGTTAGTTCTCTTGCCACCTAATCTGATTTTTCACCTGTGTTGTATACCATATGTATAATGAATCTAAGTTTTTATACGTATCCTGTCTTTTGTTACTATTTTCAAGTATCTTGCTTATCTCTTTTAGGTCCTTTTTGAACAATTATAGTGTGAAGGCAATCATTTCTCTTCTTGGTTGGTGGGTTATAATTTACAATATCTATTGTGAACAACTTTGTTAGTGAGCTGTGGTATGGACAATCTTGGCTGTGCCTTTGACGGGTTTAAATTTATTCTGAGCAGTTGCTGTGAAAATAATTTAATATGAGGCATATGATACACGATTCTCAATTTTTTGCAGTTTCTGTCCTAACAATGAGTTTTTATATTCGTAAATTTGTTTACATTTGAATTTTCAAATAAAAAATTGATGATTAATTATTTTTTCTTTCTACTCTTTCCTTCCCTTGTACAGATCATTTTGCTTTTTCCATGATTCATTTGTAACTCCTATTACAACAGTTATCATGTTTTTGCTTAAGGTGATGTGAGATTATTAGCTTAAAATGTTGTTTGGTTATATATTGAAGTATTTCTTTATGCCTATTGTATTGCTATGTACGCAGATATGTAAGAATTTTAATTTCTAGTATGATATTTTTTTGTAACATTTAGGATCTATTTTTTAAACATTAATATTTGTGATGGTTTACCAGTGATGCAACTAAAATCATGTATTATCAAATGATTTATAGATAAACATTTTGATTTATAATTCTTTATATACATTTCACCTTATTCCTTAGTATAATTCATTGTATTGATTAAGATCTTCATACCATAGACTGTTTCACTTAATATTTCCTCGAAGAACCAAAAGAACTCTAATTTGAGTTGAGGGTTTTTGTATTTTTGAACTTCCAGAGAACAAAAGTCCAATCCATATAGAGTAAAGAATTGCATTTTGGGTCTAATGTTCCAATTCTCGTAGATATGATTGAAATCTTAACGATCTTAACTGGAATAATCTATTTTTGGCATCTAGATTCATTTAAAAAAATTATTTGTCTTAATTTTGACATGATTTTTAGATTTGGGTTTTGCTAATTTGAGAGTTAGTTTTTTTTTTTTAGTTTCCTTTCTAATACTATGTGTATATACCGGGAAAAAAGAAAGTATAGTATATGTAAATTCTTGGATAGATAATAGTGAAAAACTCTTGAATTTTTCAGTCAAAAATCTGAAATCATAGTGAATTTCTGCTTTATATGGATGCATTTGCTTACTCTTCCTACTAGAATAAATAGAAAAGGAAATGTGTAAAGTTGCAGGAATAACCTCTTTTGCATCTGTTTATATCATATGTTATTTGATTCTAATTATAACATGGCATCATGAGAGGAAACTAAATATTCTTATTCTGTGGCATTTATGACTGCTATGCTTACCATGTTAACCTTTCTTTTCTCCTAAAAGCTAAAATATTTTTCTAAATATTGTGTACTTCCTACTAATGCTCGTTGTCTTTACTTAATTAAAAATATCACTGCATTTTATAGATTAATTTTGATGTTTATGATGTTGTTTCTTTTGGAAATGTAGGCAGTGTGACAGGTTTTTAGGTCAATGTGGTGCAGCCAGTTCAGTTTCAAAAATGATGTAACAATTTAGTGTTATTGTCTCAGACAGTGGGCTTGCAAGTAAATAGTTTAGCATTCATGCCTTTGAATCACAAGGAAAGAAGTCCTAAGCTGTTACTTATAAATCTTTTTAGTTGTAAAAAGAATGTTAATCACGATTACCCTTCCTCTTGTTAATTACTTTTTAATTTGGAATTACTTGATTACCCTTCCTCTTGATTACTTTTTAAGG
>CATIWF010061696.1:0-34104 GCA_949630135.1 Balakata baccata
GAGAAATAGTTAAAATTAATCACTATTAATTTTAACTCAAAAATATATGTGATCATTTCTAATTTAATTCTTAATTAAATTACTCCCCACATCTTTATATGGACTAGACTAATAAATAATTTGGTGTGACTTATAAGGTCAATAATTAGGCTATCCGAAAAAAATTTTCAACCTCATTAATGAGGTTAGTTGGCAGAAGCAAATTTGATTTTTTTTTTTTTCCGGTTTGACCTTTGTGTGTGTGTGTGTGTGTTTTTTTTTTTTTTTACTTAAAAATTTTTGAAATATATAATTTTGACCGAAATCGAGAGCTCCCCTCAATCCAAATAAAATAAACGCTTCCGCTGCCAGCCAACATAAACAAGAAGAGCTCTAGTATATACTATAGATAGCCAATTAAGTATCATTTCTCTGTCTTATATCTCGTCTTCCTTTTTTTTTTCTCTCTCTTTTATTTCTTGATTTTTTTTTAATATTGTATCAAAATTAATCTTATAATCAAGAGCCTGTCAGTTAGGACTTTGAAACAATAAAAAACTCCTTTAAAAGTTTTAAAGTACCTGAATACGTATGACTCAAATTCGAGACCTATGATTCAACTGGAAGAGTCTCTTGGAAACTCATTTGGGTGAATTTTTTTACGGTCTTCCAATTATATAACTCGTAACAATTCAGTACCTGAAAGATTATTTGTAACACAAAAGTACCTCAATTATCTAGCTCGTAACAACTCGGTACCTGAAATATTATTTGTAATACAAAAGTACCCAAATTATATAAATTGTAGCAATTCAGTACTTTAAAAGTTATTTGTAACACAAAAGTATTTCAACTTTTATTTTGTATTTAAATAGTACTTATATCTTCAACTATTATGATTCATTTAACATTGTGTTTGGAAAAAACGTTTTTCGGAAAAAAAAATTTTGTATTTTTAACTTTTTTGAGTTTTAAAAACTATTTTTGGTAAATACAGATAAATAGATATTTTTTCTAGAAGTATATTTTAAAAAAATAATTCATAAAAATTAAAAAAAAAATTAGTCAATTAAATCAAAAAAATTCAAAATCTGTTTTTGGAACACTTAACAGCACTTTCAAACACCTCTTAGTCTCTTTAACAGAAGTAAACATCAAATATCCAGATAAATTTTAATAAAAACAAAATTAGTTGTAATATACAGTCAGTAAAAGTGAAATTTATCTGATGTGAATATTATATCTAATTTTATTTTTATTAAAATTTATTTGATGTGAATATTTTATATCACACTTATGTTAGAGAGACTAACATTCAAATACAGAAGTACTATTTAGTTATAAAATAAAAGTTGAGATACTTTTGTATTACAAAATTAAAATTGAGATATCTTTGTGTTACAAATAATCTTTTAGGTACCGAGTTGTTACGAGTTACATAATTAAGGTACTTTTGTGTTACAAATAATCTTTCAGATACCGAGTTATTACGAGTTATATAATTGAAGGATCGTGGGTGAAATTCACCCAACTCATTCACATCCTCTTGAATTCGTGTTTTTTTTTCCTTCATTCATTTATGGTTATGATCAAAGATTATAATATTTTTTTTTTGATAAGCATTATTTATCAAATATCATAATAGAAAAATACTTGCAAGTAAAAACTCATAAGATATTATCATTCCATATTTTACTTGCCTATTTTTGAATAATAAAGCAATTAATAAATCCTATCACTCTTTCATTTGTTTTTTCACTTAATTACCCAAAATTGTATTGTCAAAATTAGAATCTAGAGAGACACATAGGAGTCATGACTTTATAGTCGTCGTGACTTTACAATCATATAAATAAATATCTGAATAATCAAACGTCATGCGTATTCATTTTTGAATAACCGGCTATGAAGCTTCATCTTCTCTAATTGACATACCAACATATCTATCCTATTCTAGTCTATACACTAATCATGGGAAATATTCTTTTATTATATAGTTATATCTTTAAATTAACCTCATTCAATAATTTATTATTTATCTAAAATTTTTATCTCATAAACAATTCTCATTTTCTTTTGTTATAATCTAATACTTAAATCAAATATCACGTGATTGCACTATATCATATAAGCATTTATAAACAAAATTATAAATCATATAATCATTTGTGAAGTAAAGCAACTAAAATTGAATACATACAAAATATATATATATACTAACATGAAATTTCAAAATAAAATATTAATTATTGTTAATAAAGTATGCATAGACTTCTATTTAGCTTCCCTTCCACCAATTCATTCATTACCCTTTTCAAGATCAAACTTCTTCAAAACCAATGTGTTTGACATAAATTTATTTTAAAAATTAAATAACAATAATACATCGTTTTAATACTGAGTCAAATTAATTATCCTATAATTGATTAACAATTATTGATTTATTATTATTATTATTATTATTATTATTATTATTATTATTCTATGGCTTCTCTCAAAATTTCTCATTACATACTTCTTATCACCACAATTAACTTAATACAACTCACTAAATTAAATTTTATATTAATATCTAAATCTAAATGTCACTCAATCTCAACTATAAATTACGAGTATATTCACTAATTCACAAAAATGTGCACTTTATTTCCACTTTATTCACTACCTATTAATTTCTACCTTAGTTTATCCCTAAATTATAGCTTTATTTCTATTATTTTTTTATTATTTTACTATTTATATAACTTCACAAAATCTCAACTTCTTCTCCTTCACTAACTAGGGTTGAACTTACCTCTTCTTTCAATTACTCACCTCCATGTTTCAAATCCACTACCCATCCACCATTTCATATTATTAATTTCCCACCAATAATTAAATTAATTTCATAAATTTTAATTAATTCCAATTAATTTCATAAAATTCCTAATTCACACAAATTCTTTCCATCCAAGAGCATTAAAACAAACTCTGTCAAAATCATAAGAAGAATTTCACTCTCCTTGTAAAATGGCTATGCTGGCCAAACAACTATGGATAGTTTCTCTCCACTTCCTTTTTGTTTTTTTTTTTTTTATTTCTTCCTTCTTCATCCTTATTTTCTTTCTTGATTCAATTATTCACTCCAAAATTCTCTCATGAGTTTAAATTTTTTTTTTCTTTAAGTTGTCGAGACAAACAAGGTGAAATAATGAGGCTATGAGAAGTTGAAGGCTATGGGCTGGTGTGATAAAAAATAGAGTGAATAAAAGTGTAGATGTTGGTGGGAAAATGTGGGACATTTGTCTATATATATATATATATATATTCCTAAACCTCATAACTGTCACCAACTTCATTTTTTTTAACTTGATAACTTCGGGTTGGTACCTTTTCTTCTTCTATTTTTTTTTTTTAAATTTAATCTCTAACATATTTTTAATTTCTTACTTTTATTAAATCTAAAATTACACCTAACCATTTTGATATTATTCTAATGGTGAATGCGCTCGATTTCCAATCAACACTACATATGATCTCGAAAAGCGTATATCTGTCAGTGTTTAAATTAGTGGACATGACACCAATAACTACCATATTATTTTCTGGTAACTAATCAGTGACCACAATTGTAGTGGTCACTAATAACGACCACAATTAGTGTGTTAGCTATTTAGCTACCACATCTATTATGGTAGCTGATTAGCTACCACTGATTAAGGATGGATATGCTAGTGCCCTTAAATGCTTAGGTTGCTACTATCTAATGTGTAATAAAAAAAATTTAATATCTACGTCATTCATTCCAATCTCAAGTGATCAATGTCTTCAAAAGGTTAAAATGCAACTTTGATAAAGGTGACCTTATCTCTTTGGTTCATTAATTAGATTGTATTCTATAAGTGTCATCCATAAATCAACTTGATACAAGCCAACCTAAAGTTAAAGAAAGAACGTTGAGGATAATATTAAATAACACTTTCCAATATAGTTGCTGTGAATTTTGTATGGTAGAGTACATCTTCATTGTATATTACTAGATTAGAAAAACTTTGCTTGTTTATCATGTTTAAATTCCTACTATATAGCTTACTTGAATGATTTAATTTAATTTATTTTGTATTACAGGAGTTCTAGTTTGATCAATTACTGTCACATAATTTTGTTGATATTACTTGTTTGTATAAGGTAAATTTTCATACTACTTCATATATTATTTAAATTTAATGTTGGACATATTTGAAGTATTATGAATGTGTTGTTGAAATTGGTCAACTATGGGAGTAATAAGAATGACATTGAGAGTGTTTGTCTATATGTTGTGGAATTGAGTGTAATTAGAATATATTGAGGGCATGATTTGCATTTGTTTTATTTGCTAATATATAATTAATTTATTTAAGGAACTCACAGGTAAATGAATTAAAAATGCAGAAATTGTCTATTTATAAGGGAAACTCTATTGAAATTTTAGTAGGTCTATACAATTTAAATATAATAAATATATTTATTATATTTGAATATGAATTGATAATAAAGAACATTATAAAGAGAACAAATTTGCACAACTAAAAGTGTGTATTTATATGCTTGAGGAATATTAAAGAATATCTTATTGCTTGTGTTTTATATGCTTGAGAAATAAATTTGGAATTGGATATTTTTAAGTGTTGCTATGTCAAAATGTGAGTATAACTGTAGAAATAATATAATTCAAATAATTATTTTGAAAATAAATATAAATAAATGTACATTTTTTATACATTTAGCCATAGAAACCCATTCAGGAGTAGGATGAGAGAATGCGCCAATTGCTGGAATGTGTTGACCAAAACTTGCTTCTTAGACCAGTGCATCCAACAATTATATATCATAGCACCCCCCTCCCCCCTTGACCACCATCAACCAACTCCACCTCCATTTTAACTTGTATTTTGCTTTTCTTTTATTTTCATTTCAAAAATATTATTACAAATATTGACATGTTAAATTTTTAAATATTATTAATATTTATTATATTTAGTTATAGTTTATTTTAGATTTTTATAATAATTTAAACAATTTATCACTCTTATAATATTAACATTTATATAATTTAATATCTAAATAAATTTTAATATAAATATAAATAATAATATTAAATGAAAACTAAATATAATTAAATTAAAATAAATTATATAAATTAAATTAATAATATATCACATTTATCGACCACAAATATGGTCGCTAAAATTTAAAGTGCAACAGTAATTTATGTATTTATGTGGTCACTAATGTGTGCCCAAATCGGTCTCTTTCATGTCTACTTAGCGACCACATGAGATTATTTATTGACCACAAATGGTAGCCGCTAATAGCATCCATATAATTGTGGTAGCTATTAGCAACCACAAATTCTGATCGCTAATAGCATCCACAATAGAAATGTGGTCGCTAATGGAATCTGTGACCAGCATTTCTGCTACCACAAATTATTGTAGCTGTGTAGTCGCTAAAGCCTTTAGCGACCACAACGCTACCACAATTTGTGGTAGCTATTTTTAATTTTTTTTTAATGTGAGTTACGGAGTCACCTGAAAGGTAATTAGGATTTGCTGCTATAGAGAGTCATTTTTCTTCAGAGATCAGATTATGACTCTTCGTAAAATATGAATTTTGAAAGGAAATGAAAGGACAAGTAAAAGAGTAGGGTTGGGTAGAGAAAGAACTAAAGGAAGATAATGGAAATTAGGCTTCTGATTGGGCATGAGTGGAGGTGTGGCATATTATTTCTAAAAATAATATGTAAAAAAGAGAGAATAGCATTAAAGAGAGAGATTCGATATTAAACCAGGAAAAAAGATTAGTTGAATATTAATTATATCTTCTATTACTTAGATTTAACCAAATTGGGAAAAAAAAAACAAATCGGATAAATTTTATTAAGTTTAAATATCAAATTCCAAATAGAAAAATCCACTTTAACCACAACAGTAATAATCGTAGGATATTAACAAACGATAAAAACTAATTTTATTTTCCATAAAAAAAAAATTAAACATCTAATTATTATGATTGTCTGTTAAAAAACACAATAAATAAAAAATGCCAAGTTAAAAAAATACAATAAACAAGATCGGCAAATAATTTTAGTAAAATTACATAATAAATTTTTCTTGATCATTAATTTTGCTTATTTTACTCTTTCAACTATTAATTTTTTTAATAAACTTGCTTAATTATAATGTTAAATTATATTTTCAATATATGAAATCTTTTTTTTTTTTTTTGAAAAGTCAATATATGAAATCTTTAGCATCTAATGTAGTAATAACTAATATAATCGATTAGATAAATTTTTTATATAGTTTCTATTTTTATTAAAATATTTTACATCTAAATAATGCAATAGTTAATTGAAAATTTTTAAGTTAAGAAATCAAATTAATTTAAATTTAATAACTAAGACTAAATTAAAGAGTTGATTAAATAAATATTTAATTGACAACTTTAATTATATAAATTTATAAAATTCAAATAAATATTTTTTTTCAATGATTAGGTTTCTTAAAACTTGATAAAAGAGTCATAATCAATTAAATACTAAAATGGGCTCTTATGATGATTTTTCTATATTGATTGTAATGTTTAATTAAAAGATAATGATACTTATCTCTTAATTGAGTCTAAATTGAACTAATATAAGATTTTCCTTACATTTTCCTCCTTTTATTGCAACAACATTGAAACTTTAACAATTTTTTCATAATTAAGTGAATACAATTTTCTCTTCAAGCAAATTCTATATACTAGATTCTAGACCGCTACTAAGTATTAGGCATATTCAATGGTTAATTGTATAAATGCAAAAATATATTGGATGAAAATTAATAAATAGAATCCATCTCTTTATAAACATTTTGTTTAACTACTAAAAAATTAGAAGATTATGAGATATATAGAAACCTCTATATTTTTAATTCTTCTTTAAAAAATATCTCATATTAATTATTAGATATCGTAGAATTATACAGATAATTACATGTTTTGATTAAGAAAATCACAAAAAAATAATAATTAGAAAAAAATTAAAAAACTCAAAAATAAAAATTAGTTATCAAGACACAAAATTGAGATTCATAAAAAATGATTAAAAAAATACTTCGGTATAAGATGTAACACGAGGGCAACTTACTAGTTTAACAATAAATTTTTATGTAAATTTGTTGTTTTGATTTGTTTTATGCATACATAGCTTCAAAACTCAATATCAATTTCCATGCGTATATCCTTAATTTCAATTTCCCTCATCGTCCTCACATCTTCATCTTAATTGAACATTAATAATAGAGAAATATTAGCTAACACTTTTCATATACTTTCCACCATACATTGATACACTTCTAATGGAAAAAAGATGTATTTATTCATTTATAAATATAAAAGCTAATATTTTATATATATATAAAAAAGAGATACATATCTTCTTTTTTTTTGGGTGCAAAACTACATATTTTTGATCTATATATATCAATCGGCTGAGACTGCTTAATCTTGCTCGTCCCAAGTATGATTTCGAAATGCTACAAATAATTTCTACAAGAGTTTTAAAGTAGTTGCATTTTCAAAGTTTTAAACTTGATACCTCTAATTAAACTGAAAGAATTTCGTATCAATTTATCCACTTTCACTTGGGTAAAATTATTTTCTTTTTTATATTAAGAGTATATAATAGGGAGTGCATGAGAAAATGTTGGTAGCACACCTCTTAATAATTATCTTGTAGTAGGGAGAGGTTTAATTTCTAGCCTATCCTGGATACGTTCCCAAATAAGAAATGGCAAAAAAAAAAAAAAATAATAATAATAATAATAATAATAATAATAATTGGATAAAAATCACTTAAAATTAGATTAGTAGTTTGGTTTAATCTTTATTTGTTTAGTTCATAGAAACTAACAAAGGCTTTTTTTATTATTAACTGACTGAACCAACCTCTTCAAGCCAAAATTATATATTTGCATCACTAATAATATATATATATATATAGAACCGAACTGAACTATGATCAAATTTGATTTAGTTGTGCATACTTTTAATTAGACATTTTGAATTCGACTATTAATTAAATATAAAATACTTTTAAAACTTAAGAAAGAGTGTTTTCTCTCCTTAAAAATCTTGTCCAATTCATGCCAATTGATATTAATTTATAATCATAGTCCAATATATAGTTTGTAGTATATAAGATGATTTAGCAAAATAATAATAATAATAATAATAATAATAATAATAATAATAATAATAATAATAATAATAATAATAATCAACTCCTCACTAAAATGATCAACATAAAAAAAAAATGAATTCCACTCGTTACTTTATCGATTAACTTAAATATCATAAATTAAATTTAATTACCATAACTTCATGAATTATTATAAATTAAAATCAATTATATATCACAACTTTATCAATTATTATAAATTAAAATTAATTATTATAATTTTATTAATTACTCTAAATTAAAATTAATTAATATATAAATTAAAATAATTTTTCATAATTGATAACTTTATCCTACCATAAATTAAAACAAAATATTATAAACTACAATTTTTTATCTAAAAATTATATTAATATATATATATATATATAATTTTAATCGGTTCGGTTTTAACGATTTTTAAATATTTAAAATCGATCCGAACAAATTAAATTTTAAATAAAAATCTGAATCAAATAAATCGAAAACCGAATAAAATAAATTGAATTCAATTTGATTTGATTTCGGTTCAATTTTACATACCCCATACAACAATCTTAGTATTCAGTGTTAATTATTGGACCAGCGAATCTCTTCTTATTTTTACTAAATTTTACCTTTAAAGTTTTTGGGCTAAACACTTATTTATAACATTAAAAACCTTATTTTTTAAAATTTCAAAGGGAATTTTTTTTTCCTTTGAATTGTGTAACTTTTTTTAAATATAATATAAGCGGATATGAGTCGGCAGATTTCTTCCACTGAGCATAGATCTAATTAATTCATCTAAAAGAAAAATCCATCTGGCACACGGATACGCAGTAGCCTGGCACTGGCGTTTAATATTCAAAATGGCCGTAATCAAGGAATGTTTTAGTCATAAAAGTTTGGTATGGATAACACCTGACCCTAATTACTACTTGAAGAGAAAAAGCTATATGGTCTAAGTTCAAAGAATGTTTGGTTAACGATGGAATCGAAAACTCTACTGATCCATTGCCCCATATATACATTCTCAGCATCTCAAAAACTGTATTACAGACCAGGATACTTGGAATTATGTAGAGCTGTTCAACATAATATTTGAAATATATTATTTTTTGATCTAGTGATTAAGGCTGTGAAATTTCAAATTTGAATTTCCAGTCAGACTTGATTTTGTACCTCAAAAGACATTCAGGCTTTGCTTTCGAAAGATTTTGTTTGAATATTGCAGTTCCTATTTAACTTCCTATAAATGAAATTGGTTCATAATTCAGATTTTCTTCGTTTGATGATTAGTGAGCAAACTTCTAGTAAATGGAGCCTGGCTTCTTCTAGTTAAGATTATTGCTTATTATTACATTGCAGGAAGTACAACAACTCTGACAAGCAGTCAGATTAATTATTTATACAACTGAAATCACGTAACAACATTACTGCATATGTATTATTTATTCATTCGTGTGTCCTATATATATATATATAGCCTAATTAACAACTAAGATTACCACCAGGTGCAACACCAATCTTTTTACAGTAATCAGTGTAATACCCAATACGAGCCTGAACAGCACCAGAGTTACCACCGTTACATTCAACTGCACCATTAATGGCTTTAATTGTTGCCCCAAAACCTTGGGTCACCACAGGCCGGACATTGGTCATCCAGAACCACAAAGCTGTCTTAAACGACACAACTGCATCTTTTGCCACTGTTTCAGGAGCCCCTAATCCATTGAAGTTGATGGCCTTACCAGCTGCTCCGTAGTTGTAATTCCATGTTAGTTGAAGTGGTCCTCTTCCGTAGTATTTCTTGCCTGGGACACAGGGGTACTGTTTGTTTGATTCATCGCAGTAATCATGAGAGGCTCCATTTATCTCTTCTATGTAGCATAAATCTGCAAAAAATTAAGGGAAAAGAAAAAGTTAATTTATTCGTTATTTTCCTAAATCAAAAGCTACCTTAGATGTACATAAATATTATATTATTTTTTGTACAAGAGTTTATTCCAATTTGAGACCTTACACCAAATTTTCAGAAAATCGACTCATTTGAATTTTTTTTCAATCAAATTCCATTAGATCTTTCTAGTTGATGAGAAATTACTGACACTAAATTTATAATCTAATTATACAAAAATTTCTTATATAAACTCAGTTTATATATCATATCATTTATAAATAAATTCAATTATACACTATGACGTAAATTTATATATATATATATATATATATAATTAATTAGTTCATAAATGACATATTAGAAATTTCTCCTAACTTTATTTTATGCATGCATTCTAGTGCTAGTGTGCAACGAAAGAACAAAGGGAAGAGAACTCACGTCCAGTCTCATGAGTAACATGGGCAAAAAAGGCAGCAATCTCACGCTTAGAATCATCACTTGATCCAACCTTACCAAACTGATCATAAGACTTAAGAGCATTAAGAAATGCATCTCTAGTATAGAATTTCTTGCCAGCACAATTGGCTGCAGCTTGGTTGATTATGCTATTAAAAAAATCAGGAGTAACAACATTAGCAACCGATACACCACTGCCGCCAGAGGGTGTGGAGGGCTTGCTGCTGTAGCAAGGACCCTCTTTGCAGCCTGTGCCACAGTAGTCATTACCGGTGCCACAGTACCCATGTTGGCTGCAACAAAGATTTGGAGCACAACCACAGTTCTGTGCCATCACATTCTGATGTATAGCTCCGGCCAGAAAGATGGCTAGAATGATCGGTAATAGATCAAATTTGCCCATGTTTATTGGGAAACCTAAAGAAGGTGAAACTTGTGGTGAACAAAGAAGTTTGATTAGTGAGGTATTTATAGAGATTGGAAAATGTATAGAAATTAAATTTGAACAAAGACTATTTAATGTTTTCCGGATGAATTAATACAATAATTTTTCGGCTCAGCTTAAATAGAAATTTCAAATTTAAATTTTATCTATACAGCTATTCTAAAATGAAAAATAAAATATTTTACCAATCTTCAAAACTATTCGGACTAATTGATAATAAAAAATAATAATAATTGAACGGAAGACTGAAGATCATGGACGGAGGCTGGGGCAACTGCGTGTAGACTAGGGATGTCTGGCATTGATTTGACTCATTCATCAACGGCAACTGGAGATTTTCTTATATTTTCAATTTTCTTTGGGAAACAAAAAGAAAGAAGATAAAAGATAGCCTATCACAAATGTTAAAAGTCACGTATCTGATAGTAGAACAGAGGTGCAAATTAGTATGCAAATCATTTAGTCCCGTATTTTCTTGAACTATTTTCATTTGGCCTTTATATTTTTATTTTGATATACTGTGAGCTCTTTAATTATTATTTCATTAATGATTGAATTCTTTTTTAATAGGTTTTTTTTTAGAATTAGACTAATTTTTTTAGTTTACTAATATAAAATTATCTTTTTTTTTATTTCATTTGGATTAATTATTATATGAATTGAAGTATATTTGGTTCAGCTTTTACATTTATCTTTGTCAGTCAACAAACTAAAAGTTGAATTGAGTGTTTGGTTAATTCAGATTTTAGTGATCTAATCCAATAGTTAAATTGATTGTTTGGGTTTTTTTTTTTTTTTTTTTGAAGAAAAAAACAACTATTGGAATTCCAACGGCCAACTTTTGAATTTGTATCAAATTATGAAATAAAATTGTAATTTTTAGCTTTTTATATCAAAAGATAGCTTTTAGATATTTAATGCCTAAAAAAATATATATTTTTTATTTATACTTATATCACTTTATAATAATTTTTATTAATTAAAAAAATTGTAGTTTATATTATATTTTTGTTTTTAATTAATTATTTTCTTACATTTTATATGATATTCATTATGAACAAATAAATAAAAAGTTAGTATATGTATCACATTATACAATTAATAATAGTTATTTTGTAAATTATAGCTAATTTTCAACCGTTGAGTTGCCAGATATTTTAAAATTAATTATGAATAGTTGACTGACACAATTGGCAACTGATAGTTTATATTATTCCAACCGCTACTCGGTGCAACTTACTACATTTTAACTCCTAACAGTTGGTTGCCACCACAGAATTAAACAGACTACTCTTAATCTAAATTAGACAAAAAGAAAGATAATTTTATATTAACAAATTAACGACATTAATCTAGTTTTAAAAAAAACATTAATCCAGTTTTTAGAAAACTGTTAAAAAAATATTTGATTATCAAATGAACAGTTGTGTACAGGGGGTTTAAATCATCAAAATACAAATATCATATTTTATCGAACAGAATGGGTAAACTACATTTATGATCCTTAAATTTTAATGCTTGTTATATTTGATTCTTAAATTTTAGTTTGTAACAAAAAAAAAAATTAACATACATGTCACATTGAAATTGCATTACCAAATTATTGTAAAATTGTTACTTGAATTTGATAAGCAATTATTTCCTTCCTAATATTAACATGTCATATATTTTTGTAAAATTCTATCTCCTTTTTTCCACCCATTTTATACAAAATAATAATAATAATAATAATAATTTTTCAGTAAAATAATATTTTAGGAGAAAAAAATTTGTATAACTATGAAATTAGAAACTAGTGAAAATGGTTATTGATCTAAATGATTGATTCAAAAATAAAAACTAAAAAATATGATCAACTTTATATAGTTTAAAATCTGCTACTACTTATATTGAAAATTGACTTTTTTTTTTCTTAATTTCATCTATAGTCAATTAATTTTGGTGTTATTGCAGTAGAGTCGAATAATTTTTTTGTCTCATAAAAGTTACCTAACTATGATTTAGTTTCAGTAAAATCATTTCACACAATTTTTCAGCAGTCAACAGCTAAAAAAGTCGTGCTAGCATCTTAATTAGCATAAGAGACATGTCACATCATTGTACAAGTCAAATAGAGTATTATGTATGTTTGCAACTCAGTATCAATGTCAATATCATAAATTAAAAATAGTGTTCACTTAGATGTCAGAACTCTATTTGACCCGTATAATGATGTTCTTTTTAATCTGTATAGTAACATGGCGTATCTCATGTATAAACTGAAATGCTAGCATGATTTTTCTGGTCATCAACTACTGAAAAATTGCTGGAGATGATTTCACTGAAATTAAATCATAATTAGGTGATTTTTATAGAACAAAACATATGCGACTTTATTATAATAATATCAAAGTTAAATGAGCATAATGAAATTAACTTTTTTTTTAGGCATGAAGATAACTACTTGGCACAATATTCACACATTTCTTTAAGAAATTATGTCCAATTTGACCCTTTTATAACTTCTAATTAGTGTTCAATATATTAGGTTTAAACCCATTATTTGTAAATCATTGAATTCTCTTCCCATAAAATTTTTGTAATGTTAAATCAAGTTTAATGTTGAGTGGAACACTTGTACCACTCATTAATCAATTTAATATTAAAAAATAAGCTAATATTTTCATATATTCTTTCCATCTTTTACAAGCCTGAAATTTATTTCAACAATGCGCTCTTAAGTCTTATCTATTTGGTTCAGTTTTTCAACACACAATAATCTCGAACGTAGAAAAGCTCAAATCTTAACGATGTAACTATTTTAAATTCACATAATTTTTATAAAAAAAAATAACAAATTGTAATATCATGATGGCCGAGAAAATTTAAATTTTCAAAATTGTTTACCGGGGGTATATGGAAATAAATGAAAGGTATAGGATCCAATTTAAACAAGATTTCAAATTAAATCAGTGATAAGACCATATAATCAATCAAAAAAAGGGTGACGATTCTAAAGAGGTAAGAATTTCATCCAATAAGAAAATAATTTTAATCTAACAAAATTTGTTATCAAAATAAAAAATAAATAAATCCGAAATCAGACAAATTATATCTTATTTTTATACTAACGGATTTTAATAGGTGTTGAAAGGTATAAAAGTCTATAGTTAAACCAAATAAATAAGATAAGAACGATAATACAACATAGATAATATAAAAAATGCATTAAATTGACACATACCTACATTATTTAAATTTGTAAAAGGTGAGATGAAATGGTGGTGTTCATTTATCTTTTAACAAAAGAATCTGAATAAATTTTAAGTATGAAAGATCTTTAAAAATTTAGAAGGAAATATTTGTTTTTAAGTATATTCTACAAAGATTGGATATTAATATACTATTTGGTAAAAATAATCTAGATTATAATCTAGTTTGACAATAATTTTAAGTTACTTTACCCAATAATTTATGTTTGCTAAATTAGATTATTTAAAAAAAACTAGATTATAATCTCTTAAAAAAAGAAATTCCAATAAGCGTTAAAAAATAATCAAATAGATTATAATTTTTTTTTCTATTGTACCCTTATTTCTTTTACTAAATTTTGTTTCCTAAATCTTTCAATCTCTCAATATCTTTCTTTCTTCTGCTTTCATTTTCCTATTCACACTTTTAGTGAGATTTGATACTTTATAGTATTATATAGTGTTTTTGATTAATAATAAATGTCATGAATATACAAATTTGGATTTTTAATTTTGACATTAAATATGTAATTTTTTTATTATTTTTAATTGATATTATTTATAATTTTGAATTGAAATATCTTATATATATATATATATAATTTTGTTGTCTTATATAATTAAATATATTTTATTTTTTATTAATATAATAAATATGTCATTTTACATTTTTCAGCTATTTTTTAAGCTAATTTTACCAAATATTTTTAATTCAATCAGCTAAATTATCAGTTACTAGATTTTCAGCTGCTAGATTATCAATTACAATTAGATCATCAATTATAAGTTAGATTATCAGCTAAAATCTAGATTATCAGCTACTTTTACCAAACAAAACTTTTATGTCATTTTACATTTTTTAACTACTTTTGAAACTAGTTTTACCAAATACTTTTAATTCACTCAAATAAATTATTAGTTAGAAGCTTAATTAGCAGTTAGAAGCTAAATTATCAACAGCCTAGATTTATGATAGTTCACTTTATCACGATTATTTCACAGTAAATATATCGGTTGAGCTAATTTCTGTCGGTAGAAGGAAATATTTTACTTCCTTAATAAGTTGTGTGTCTAATACAAATTCAAATTAACTATGCAGTCTAACGGACTGAAAATACTCGATGATTCAAGAAGAAAGTTCCTTGTTTGGATTGGAACATACAGACAAATACGTGGAGTCGAGCATAAAATAAAAATGATAATATTTTTTCCACAAAATCTGGCACTGATTTGGGAGTTGCAAAAAGTTATTTAAGTGATAGATCCAAACGAAGGCTGGCTGCTAAAACCTTTGAATTATCAAAGGAATCTAGATTTTCCTGGAACCACTTAATCATAGCAATGATATCCGAATTTATACGTTTTCTAATTTCTGCATCTTCTCATCTCTTTTTCTTGAGGTATATATCACATTAAATTTTGAACTTTGCATGTTTTAATAATTATATTTAATTTTATTTAAATTATACGAGTTTTTACTTTAATAACAAATCTAAAATCGGTATCACAAAATCACACTATAAACTAAGGTGGCATTTACGTGAATTGTCCAGATAATATGGATTATCTATACGACATGCTAACTACACCACCAGATGACATATCAATTAAGTTCTAAATATAGTTTTCTGACACCAAAACTAAATTTGTTATTAAAATAAAAATTCATATAATTTAAATAAAATTTTGTAGAATTGAATATATTTGTAAAAATTTACAAAATTCAAAATTTAATGTGATATTTGCCCTTTTTCTTTTTAGGGCTTAAAACAAAAAAAAAAATTCCAAATATGATTTGAATTCCTTCTATTTTAAAAAAAAAATTAAAATAAAATTAAAAAAAACCTTCTATCGTTTTCTTTTCAAATACGACTAATTGTCGTATATGTATGTTCAGCCAATTCAAAATGAACAAGTAAGATATTTTTCTATGGCAAAAATGCAATTTAAAATGGACAGGTAAGACTTCAAATTAGTATAGAACTACGAAAATTCTTAGTAGTTGATGACCGTATTATGTGTGAACTTAAATCTATTAATTAATTAATTAATTCTATTCCTCAATTTTAAAAAAAAAAGTATTTAATTTTATTAATCATTTTATTTTTTAAGTTGGCATGTACTTAGATTTTAATTTTTTATGAATTTTTTTCTCCTGCTCAAGTTCCAAATATTAAATGAGTTTTTTTTTTCCCCTCTTAGGGATCAGAAGGAAAAACTTAAGAAAAATTATTAAAAGGTTTCATTAAAAAATTTATATAAACAATAAGTGGCTGATTAAAAAATCTTAGTCAGTAGGATCCATATACATAACATAAATTTCAATACTAAAAGACATAAAACATACTCAACTTTATGTAATTTTCCGTTTTCAGCATTTTGTTCAATTGATCAGAATTTTATCCAAATTGACTCTTATATTTCGTTTTTAGTCTACTTTATATGTTCTTTACAAATTCAATTTTTGTCATAATATGCCCTTTGATCAGCGATATATTTCATACTCCAATGTGCTTTTTCAATATATCATATTATCATATGATGATTGGATGTATCGTATTTTAAAATTTTAAAGGGCAAAATAGATAAAAAAATGAATTATAAAAGACAACTTAGACAAAAAAAAATCAATTAAAGGAGTAAAATGGCAAAAAGAGACAATTACATTGTATTATATATGTCTTTTGTCATTATAAAAATACACATGCCATAAGAAAAGAACAAAAACAATATTAGTAATATTTCAAAAATGAGTTTTCATATTTTGAAAATGTAATATACAATTACATAATTACTAACACTAATAGATACATATATTATTAAATAATTATTCAATCATTGATCACTTATTTATTTTTTATTCAGTTTTATTTTTCATCATTTTTTTATGAATAATTAGAAAAAAAATAATATTTTTATGAATAATTAGAAAAAAATAGTATCTTTTAAACTTTATTGGAATCCATTTTATTTTTTAATGAAATTCATTTTTAATATATTATATCTATTATTATAATTTTTACAAAATTTATGTAGTCATTGGACCCCACAAGTTAATACCGACGTCCACCCCATAAACAATTTAAAGGATATTTGATTCAGCTATTTCTAATAACTGACAGTTGTTTGATACCAAACAACTAATAGATAGGTATTTAATAAGTATCTCAATGAAATTATAACCGATTCTAACCCAATTAATTATTATTTTGAAAAACTATCTCATCAGCTGATTTAATTTTATTTTTTACTGGAACTATACTACATATATAAATTTTATTAATTATAAATAGTTATTTTCTCAAAATTAATTTTTTAAAGTAGTAATTGTTTATTTTAAATATTAAAAAAATATAATATATTTTAATTGATATATATATATATACATATTATTTATTATATTAAGAATTATATTAAATTTATTTATTTTATTTATAAATATATATATATATATATATTTATTTGCAATTGATAATATTTTATTATTTTAATTATTTTAATTATAATAAAATAATCATATTGTTTATTCATACATCATATAAGAAATATATATTTTTAACAAAATAAATTATATCTTTATTTGTAAATTTAGATAAATTAGTTTTACCTAATATTAATGTAAATTAATTATCAGCCACCTGGTATCAACTAACAACTGAACTCAACCGATAAACCAAACGGGACTTAAATGTCCTAAAAAAGAGTGATGCCTTGAAAGTTTGCCAAATTCTAACAAAAATGTACACTGTTCAAATATATATATTCTTTTTGTAAGATAACATTTAAAAGAAATAATATATAATCAGTTAAATTGAAGCATAGCCGGTTCCAAAATGCCACTGTGGTGGTGACATTTTTGAGTTTTTAACCTTAACATCACAAAAATACAAATATGTCTCTCTAGAAATCAGTCATTCCTCGAAACTACAGAAAACAAACAAAGATAGCAAAAGGCTACAGAAAACAAATAAAGATAGCAAACTATATGATCACGAATTCTCCTGTACCATATATTTAATCTCAGCAACAATATGCATCACTGCAGAATATAAAATTAGGCACCTCTCATGGAGAAGCAAACATTTAAAAAGGTTTACCTTCTGAGCTTTCTTTGCCCACCATGATATCTTAGTAGTTATTGCCAGCTCAACATTTCTCATCCCCTCATAGTTAATCACAGGTCATCAAGCTTGGTTTTCTCATGATCGTAACCTGATGCTCTTCCAGTCCTACCCATCAAAAATGGCTCTGGCATAGAATTGTCACTGTGCATTTCAAGACCCTGATAAGATCGGTTAGCAAAGTACTCTACTCCAGATTTTATTGTTCCCTTGACAAGAGAGGTTGAATTTTTATCATGCAATTGCAGGGTCTTCTCCGTTGCAATCGCTAAAGCAAGGGCTTCATTATCTTCATCAATGTTCTCTGCTTGAGCAACAATTCCAAGACTTGTCTAAGTATAATCACTTTCACATGTAAGCCAATTTACAAGCATGAACAAGAAAGCAATAAAATAAGTTACAACCAGGGGATGGAAGTATTTAATCGTTAAAAATATTGGACAAGTGCAAGAAAAAAGAAGCCACCACAGATTAACAGTTTCAATCCAATGCAGCCAAATCACAGGGACATTAAAAAATTCAAATCAACCATATAATTAGCAACACTAAGAATACACATTATTATGGCTCTAAATTAATCCAATTTTTGTACATTGACATAAAATATATATAAATGCTTAAAGCTTTCGCTCTTTTAAATGCAAACCTAATTTTCAACTCATATGTGCAGACTATAAATCCAAATACAATCAAGCAGGGATACTCATAATTTAACATGGACATACAGTGTGAGTGAGTAGCTAGGGTTAGATAAAAGATTGTACCCCAGTTCTTCCTGTAGTCTTATGCAATACAAAATAAAGAACCAATATATAGGCTTATTTATGACACTATATCAAGTTTATTATATAACTCAGTTACACAGAACTCAATCTTTTCATCTCTTTTTTTGCCCTATATAACAATAAAGTCAAGCACATATTTTAAATACATAAATCACTTTAACCTGAAATTGACTCTAAACTACTAATCTGCTGAATTGTTTATTAATTGATAATCCATCATTAATTACCAGTGCCTTCTGAGCCCCCATATATATTTTAGACTAACCATGCATCCCCATAATTTTAACATCCAAATCTGCAAAAGCATCTTCATTTTTCATAAAGTAAAATAATTCCAGTAAATCCACCAAACAACAAATAAACCAGAGTAAGTGAAACCACTTTGCAGATCAAAATCTTCTATATATCCCCCTTGCATGAATGAAAACCTTGCTTCCTCATAATTCCTCACTTCAACTGGAGGTGAATTAACCAGATCTCGAAACTCCATTACATATGCTCCTGTCCATTGGCTTCCTCTACAGAATGAAATTCCAAAAAGTAGCATTCAAAAATTAAAAATAAATGAAATTTGAGAGGTAATCAATTTATATGCAATAGCAACTGTAAATATGTGCAAACCTGTTGAAAGCCAACATAGCTTCAAATGGAGTGATAACTGGAGCTAAGAACTCTTTACTGTCCAAGAGAGCAGTTTGGGAACAGGAAACATGGATGAAAACATTGCACTGTGACAAATGGCAAATGTTATAATTTAATTCTGAGAATCCAACCAGGAACAATTGCTGCTACCGATGAACCAAGGCTTACCTCAGGAAAGTTAGCCAGTTTTGCAGGGTTTGGTCTTCCCATTACAAGAGTGTAAGCCTTTTTGCCTGCACTAGTGATTAGGTCTTTCATATAATGAATCATGTCAAGGTAACCAGCTGCATCAAAATGAAAAAGACCATATATGATTATTAATATGTTAACGAGTAATTTATCACACAAATTGATGAATACACATAAACTATGAACAAATTGATCCTTAATACCTTAAACAAAACCTTTAGAGATAATCATGCAATACCATAACAAATAACATGTTTGTACATAAAAATAATTATCTTAACAATTGGCAATTTTTATTCCTAATCAGCTATTGCAATAAATAGTTGATTTAGGTTTTATTCTCAAAGAATTTTTAGAAAACTCAAATCATCCAACCATGATCAAGCACACAATCAAAGTAGGCGATCGCAAAAATAGGGAGGGAAGGAAACCACATAATATATAATTTTAGTATAGGCAATCAGATTTCTTCTTCAAAGCATGTATCAAACAATCATGTTAGATACATGTCAAAGAGAGATAGTGGGGCAGGGGGGTGTTTTGGTACCAAAACTTTTGTATGTGTATCAGAATGGTACCAAAACTTTGAAGTTGAGTTTCAGATCATGGTACCCATAATTTTTCCAGCATCCACATCAACAAATATGACGGCCACATCAGCAAATCCAGCATAGTGTCCACATCAGCATGACTAAATCCAAAAAGTATTTGGTACCATGATCCGAAACTAACTCCAAAGTTTTGGTACCAATTTGATACATATGCAAAAGTTTTGGTACCATTAATTTATTTTACCTTAGTGGGGGAGGGAAAAAGAGGTGGGTGGTTGTGTGGGTGGGAATGCAATGTGTAAGAGGAAAAAGGACCAAAGAGGAGCTCAATTGAGAAGTCATGATGATACACATCTAATGCAGGAAACAGATCGGCAAAAAGAGCTTATTACAAGCATCCAATCTTGGACAAGGAGTGAAAAAAACAGTCATGAGAAATATATGCAATCAACATGCATAGTAGCAAAATGGACTATGTTTGGGAGCATGCACAGGTGACAATTAAGAAAATATGAAATACTTCATACCTACACCAAGGGAAAATTCCAACAATGTTAGCATATATTGGTAGCACCAAAGAGAGATAGAGATAGCAAAACAAATTATCAGTAGCATGATAAAAATTATTAGCAGAAGAACATACCTACACCAAGGGTTCCAACCAAAATTCCAACAACGTTAGCATCTTTTGCCTTCTCCACCAGATAATATCTGCAAGAAAATAAAAAGGAACACCTACGCTTAAGAATTCTCACAAAAAATAAAAAGGAACATTTTATATTGAGAATTCAGAATAAAAGAGGGCAAACAAATATAAGTTTTGAGCGGGAGGTAGATAAATGTGAGAAGTATTGTAATCTTTGTAAAGCAATACCTACGCTTAAGAATTCTTCTAGGCTCAGATAAATCTGTCACCAAGCAATCTTCATCTGCGTCATATCTGACTAAAAGAAGCACCACAAAATCAAAATGAGGATTGTCTAAAGAGTAGATAAGTGAGAAATATGGTTGTCTTCATGGTTTATCTGTACATGATATTGACAATATCTGCCTAACCAAGGCTAATTCGTACACTACTAAAGATTCAATTGCGTTATTTCCATTAGAGGTAGGAAAAGTAGCCAAAACAAAGAATTTCAAGGTTCTCAAAATCATAGAGATGATTGCAAGCTCAAAGCAAGTGCAAGTCAAAGCTCCAGTGATAGAGAGACTATCAACATAAGCAAACGTAACCAAATGCAAGGACTGTGCAAATAAAATTCAAGTAGTTAGGAAGTACATTGTCTAGACTGAGAAAAAGATCAAATGAACACCACACATGCCAGCACCAAAAGTGCCAGTGTAAAAGATCAAGGCAAATTATATCCACCGCTCAAATTTGACAGCCAAACAAAGGCATACCATACCCATAAAAATTTATTTTGTGACAGCAAACATGTAAATATCTAAACAAAGTGTGCTATGCAAGACTTCATGCAAAACATTTGCAATACTTATACCTATTTCACTGCCATTGAATGTCAGTACAACATTTGTAAATGCTGAATTGCTAGAACCAATCCACAAAAGCAGAAAGTCCTCCATGCTCTGTCCATTAGGCAAATCCCACATCAGGCCTCCAATCCTATGCCTAGAACTAGTAGCTGCACCAATGTTGTCCCTAGCAGCACAGTTACCACCTAAGATTGGGAGTGGATCAGAATTTTTTTGATTGCCAGAGGGAGTTACTGCTGACCACATAACATCAGCAAAATGGAATTCTATATGCTTTGGTCCAGATTGCGTTAATGATGCTGCCATCAACTCTTCTCTGATATGTGGGATTGCATGTGCATATTCCAGCCCAAATAGGACCTATATTAAGACAGAAATGTATAAAAGAGGATCACAGTACAGAAATTTTAGTTGCTCTCACTGGCAATAACATGTTAGGACATTTTCATTAGTTAAGCAACATATTAAAGCTGTTGAGCATAGAGGACTGAAGAAAAAAAGTAGGCAAATTTTGTCCATATTTCACACTGCAAAAAAAATAAATAAATAAAATCACAATGAAGCAAAGTTTGAGAGAATTTGAAAATATTACTAAGCTAATGTGTTGTAAGGCATCCTAACTCAAGTACATACCTATCTATATTATCCACATACATCACTACATCATTAAATAAGTCCCAACGAGAATATTCAAGACTTAAAAGTTATTTACTATACCACAATAGGTTTGCTGTTGGTCAAGGCATAATCTGATATACTTTTAGCACAACTGGAAATATTAATGGTAGCCTTTCCAAAAACAAAGAATGCTGGAATGGTTGATGTCCTACAAACAAAGGATGGCTTAAAGATCAGCACACATATAAGCGAATGCATATATTTTCAAATTCAAAATTGACTTGTTAAAAACATTATGCACTATTATTGACCTAGTCAAGGTCTTCTAACAACATAAAGTACCTATAAATGCTGAGAACAAATAACAGTTCAACTGCATGTATTCATAGAATGTGCTGTTTAAGTACTCACGGGCTTAGACATGTATGACCATAATGTATGACGCAATCAGCATCAATATGGGAAGCTCCAACTTCATCTACACAACAGCTACCATATGTTGCATCTGCCATTACAAACAAACCAACCTCCTTGCTATCTTTAGTCTCTTCAGCAACAGATTCTCCAAGTGACAGTAGCTTGTCCTTCAGAGCACTCACCACCCTGACTGAATCCTTTAATAACTCATCTGGGAACTGAGAATCAAATATTTTGCATTTAAGTAATATAAGTAAGCTTTAAATTCTACACATTTACGAGGAGAGAATGCGCAAAAAGAGAACTTATTTATGTGGACCAAAACTTTTTTTATTGAAAAAATAAAATAAAAGAAATGCAACTGCATAGCCAACTAAACATTAGTATGTCAATTTAAAAATAAACATTTCCTTTTCTTTTGCTTTTGCCTTCGTGGATTGTCTGATCAAAACTAAGGGACAGGTTTTTCAATGAGCTTTGAGACTATAGAAAACTCAACTAACCAGTAACTCTCTCAAAACTAGCAGAAAAATCAATATTAAGAAAAGAAGACGAAGCAGAAGCACACAACAGCTTGTCCGCGTGACTACTTTGGATTAAAAAAAAAATCATATATTTTCTTCTCATTTCGACCGACTTCACTAGAAGTTTAGCTTAATCAACTCCAAAACTTTTTTCCTCAAACTTTGTTTCCAAAAGAAACAAGTTACTATCCTAGATCGTATTTTTAAAGTCTCCTCCATTTTCTAAGCAAACAAACACAAACTTCAAAGTAACGGAGGTTTCAGAATGGTTTAAAGCTAATATTTACATTATGAAATTTTTTTACCTGTAAAGCGACTCTGGTGAAGTTTCTACCATGAATGAAATCGGCGGTACGTTCAATTTCGTAAATTTCCCTGAAATCCATGGCTAAAGGTGAACTCCAATTTTCTCTCCGTCTCCGCCAGGGAGAACAAAATAGGAAGAAGAAGAAAAGAGAAGAATCCGATTTCAAACGGGCGGATCCTGTAGATCCATATTCCTTTTAAACCGCCTCCCTTATAAACTTGGGCCTCGAAGGAGCAAAACAAGATGAAATTTCGTCATTTACCAAAATTGAATTTTTTTTTTCATATTTATCTTTAATATTTCTTATTTTCAACTGAACCGAAATTTTTTATTTTTTTCGAACTACTCATCTTCTTCGTCTTTTTCGAGATCTATCATCACAAGTTTTTAAATTTTTCATTCAATTTCGTCTTATCCGATCTCGTTGCCCTCTTTCTTTTTATTTCTTCGAATAAGACAAAAAATACCACTGAGATTCGTAACGATGTTGCAATTATTTTTAAGAATTGACTTTCACTCTAAGTTCGATGAGTTTAGCAAGTAGCTTTAAAAGAAAGTTTTGAGATTGAGTTTGTTTATTTTTTTGTTTTTGAATTTTGTTGCTAAGTTATTGAATTTCCTTTTTTATCTTTGTTTTTTTTAAAAAAAATTACTCAGATATCCCCAAGATATATCCAAAGTATGTCTAAGATATACTGGAGATATTCTTATAGAATTTTCAAAATTATAACGAAGTATACCCAAGATATTTACAGGGAATTCTCAAAAAATTCATAAGTATCTCCAAAATATACCCAAAGTAAACCTGAGGTATACCAGATTTTATAGCCTCTGTTCATAACTGTTTAGGCCAAAGGTATCTTCAATATATACCTAAAATATGCCTAAGATATATCAGACTTTATATAACTTTTGTTCACAACTGTTTTAGATCAAAAATATACCTAAGGTATGTTTGAGGTATATCGGATTTTATAGTTTTGTTTACAATTATTTTAGATCAAAGATATCTTCAAGATATATCCAAGGTATACCGGAATTTATGACTTTTGTTCACAACTATTTTAGGTCTAAGATATCCCCAAATTATATCTAAGATATTCTCATAAAATTTCTAAATGTATATCCAAGATATATAGAAAGTTATACAAAACTGTTTTTGTTTAAAAATTTTGTGATATTTTGAATTTTGATTGAATTTTATTCTTTTTTTTCTTCTTCTTAAATAATAAATTCTTCTTGTTGAACCAAAATATACTCAAGATATGCTGAAAATATATTGTATGAATATATTTTTGAATAATTTTAAAATTTCGGTACTGTTATAATTTTATAAAGTTATTTTTGGTAAAATTGAAAAAAAAACTTTGAATAGCAATTAAAAAAAATGTAAGCCGTTATCTAATTTTCGGCATTTGTGTAAAATTCTCAATCAACAAGCAAGCACGGCACGCTATCGGATCCACTCATATTTTGCCTCTTACTTGAGTAGCAGCATCTAGAGTCCGTTATCCACTTCTCTCTCCCGTCCTCTCTTCCTTATGAGTGTTTCTATCTTCTCCATATCGAAAATTAAGACAGACAATCGACGGTGAATCCGACGCTCACATTCACCGGCAAGTTAAACCTCCTCTCCTCTGTTTTATCTTTGATTTCTCTTATCAAAATATTCTCGCTATTTCATCAGTAATCTTGAATTCGTTGTTTCAAATTAGAATTAAAAAAAAAAGGCGCAGTTGTCTTGATAGAACTGAAAGTATTCTTTTCAAGTTTTGTAGACAATGAGATTGTAACTTACGTAATTTAGCTAGTTTTTATATCTGACTCGTGGTTTCTTGTTCTTATTTTGCGTTTCTTATATGGAAAGCAACCTATTTCAGTTCTCCAATGGTTCTGAGTTGTTATTTTGTTAAGTGAAACATAATTTCCATTATATCTACTTATAACGAGCTACTCCCTTTAAACTCGGTGCAATCAACATCCACCGGTTTTTTTTCCGTTTTCTAGCTTTAGCCTCTGCCGTCCGAATTGACTTGAACCTCCAGCAACCAATCAAATGGCAGCACGTTATTAACTCTATTCTCTCTATCATTAAACAATGTCGTTTTACTGGAGTATTTTAATTTTAAAAATAGAAAAACGACGCCGTTTGTTTTTTATTTTAAAATTTAAAAAATAACGAAACAGCATCGTTTTAGGAATTCAAATTAAAGCCTCAATTACACCAAACGGCGTCGTTTTTCTTTCTCGATCTATCTCTCCTATTCCTACTGTAAATACGGAACATTGAACATTACACTTCCTTCATTTAAAGCTATAATTTTTATTTTTTATTTTCAAGAAAATTAAATCCATCCACCATTCATTAAAACTCTCCCTCTCTTCTTTGTCCTTTGATTTATCATTTGTCTCCTAGCTAGCTAGCTTCTTTAGAACTATTTCAATTCTGTCTCTCTAAATGTCACAAAGAAATCTCCTTTCAATTTTCTTTTTCCTTTTTCACTATTCTTTTGGTTTCATTTGATTCTCTAATCAATCCCCACACGACCAAACCGAGAAGTTGAAAAAAAAAACCCATCTTTTAATTATTCTGGCTGTGTATGCTTCATTCTCTTATTCCTTCCTATAATAGTTGAAAGGTTTGTGGTTGGATTCAGGTCATGGCAGGTAAGCCTTAAGTGGATAGTGGTCTAGAATTGGATGGTAAAAAATGGGTTATCGCCGGAATTCCTTTAAGATCTCCATTAAAGCCGATATATACAAATTCAGCGGAGAAAGAGAGTGAAAATGACGAATGTTCAACTACAACGACGAGTGACGAATATTCACATTAAAAAGTGACCCTATTTGGTGTAATTGAGGTTTTATTTCTCAATTTCCTAAAACGGCGCCGTTTGGTTATATTTTTTATATTTTAAAATTAATAAAAATCGGCGTTGGTTTTCCATTTTTTAAATTAAAATACTCCAGTTAAACGACGACATTTAATGGTTAACAGCTTGCTGCTACGTGTAGTCATTTTATTGGTTGTCAGTGGCCTAAGTCAACTCATACGGTTGGAGCTAACGGTAGAAAATAAAGAGAAATTTTAGAAATTTAATTATACCGAATTTAAATTTAAAAAATTTAATTTCATAATTTAGAAAGTGACTCGTTCTTAGGAATATAATTTATAGGTAAATTCGATCATTTAAATTTTCTATGAATGAAGCTATCAATACAAGAATGTGTGAGCTAAATTTTAGTGAGAACACTTTGTTTCGTTTTGAAATCTATAGTTGTTTCAATTTTAGAAATTGGATCTTGCTTTTATTTTCTTTGAGTTAATTAAATTTTTCTTGGATACAAATTAAAGTAGTTGGTAATAATTGGAGCTTGAAAATGTAGATTTTGAATATTAATGCATGGGGAATTAGGCACCTAATATTGCTGACAGATGTCTACTTGTGTTCCAGCAAGACCCTGCAGACCCACTCCCCTCGTCCTCAACTTACCTCATGAATCATGTATTGATATATGTGGACTTGTATTGAAACACACAACATATGGACCTTCAATGAAATACCAGAAAGGTGCACTTGTTTGCTTGCTCGGTGGCAAAGACAAGTCTGAAGGAGACAAAAAAAGGTAGAAGGGTTTCTATGGTACACCGGGTGTAAATTACACTTGGTGTTTTATGACTATTAGATCATCAACTTTTAATCTCAGCCATTCATTATCAACGGATGAAATTAAAAATTTATAATCCAACGGTTTTAAGACACCCGGTGTATGCTCCTTAGAAATTCTCAAAAGGTAAAAAGCATCTTGCTTGAGTCTCTCTATTTGTTGAGTGCTGATACCCGCTAACATGATATGCTGTACAGTCTGTCTTGGTTATTGATAAAAATGTTGTTGAATGTTTTTATAAGACCTTCAACTCTTCTCCTCTTGATACTTCCAATGGACTATGTGTGGAGCAAATTCCCATTTCAACTTAGCTAGCTTCTTTTTTGCTACAACTTCTTCAACATAGCTGAATATCTTTTTCTAGCCATTTCTTCTCTTTGGCAGTGAGAATAGTAATACCTTAGTGAAAGTGCATGAGGTGGTTGCAAATTCCTTTTTTTTTTTTCAATGATGCCGTTACAGTTAGCATGAGTTGGTTTTGTTCATTGATTTATCAATTCATAAATCCTAAATTAACCTCATTGCATCAGTCTTGTTTTATTATTAATAAGTGATATATTTTAAAATTTGGCAAAACCATTAAAATTAAATATTGACAGTCTAGTTTAACATTTGTCAACTTTTATACTATTCTCTTCCAGCAGCTTATAACTTATTTATCTACCTGTCTATACACACACACATAAATTTGAAAGTTTTCCCAAAATGTGGAAATGTGAACCAAGACAACTGAATATTTTTTTCCCCTTTTTTTGTTCTCTTTGCTTACCTTTTGAAGTGCAGTCCCAAAGCTCTGGTAGTGTATTCTGAGTCCATCTTGGTTATATGTTTGAAGTTGCTCTGAAACTAATAAGAGTGAGTCCATGGATAGTCCCGAGTACGTAGAAGTTTTCAGTCGGCATCTTTGTCACTCAAGCTACATTTATCCTACAGAGAGGCTCTTGCTTTTAATGTTAGAAATTAAAAATAAGGAATTCTATAGAACGCGTGCCATTAACCAGAATGAAGGATTTGGAATTAATGAAACATTCCAAAATCCAATTGCACCATTTTGACCCGAAACCCATAATCTTTATAGTCCAAAGCAAATAATCTTACTTGACTATATCAAAAGTCTTCTCAAAATCAATTTTGAAAAGGCAACAAGTATAGTTGGATCGAGCTGCATTTCTCAAGCTGCATTTGTCCTATGGAGGCTCTTGCTTTCAATGTTAGACATTAAAAACACTGAATTCTTTAGAATGCGTGCCATTAACCGGAATGGAGGATTTGGAATTGATAAAACATTCCAAAATCCAATTGCATCATTTTGACCCGAAAACCGTAATCTTCATAGTCCAAAGCAAATAATCTTACCTGACTATATCAAAAGCCTTCTCAAATCAGTTTTGAAAAGGCAACAAGTAGAGTTGTATCTTTTGCAGTTGTCAATAATTTCATTAGCAACTACAAAGCTATCTAAAATTTGTCGGTCTACCACAAATGTGGATTGATTACTGCTGATGATTTTGAGGTCTACCAATACCTAGGCAATTCCAATATAGAAAGTTCACCATAGATAGAGATCGAAAAGAACACAAGAATCGCGTTTAATGGTGGGTATCATTCCACTACTGCGTATCTTGCGCAATGAAGTCTGACAAAGCATTGGACACAACTTGATCATCTGTATTAAAATTAAACCCCAAAAGTTTGCCTATCTTTAAGCTTTTGGCAACCTCTGTCGTAAGAGAAGAGGATTGACTGGCTTTAAGCTTAAGCTTTTCCAAGGTAAAGAAAAGGAATGCTAAGTTTGAGAACGCTTGTTTTGTTTGGAAGCTGGTTTGCGCCCAATGGTTTTTTTTTTGAATTGCTGAATAAAAGTTCTTCAAAACTTTTATAAAGTTTAATGATCCGACACCGTTTGCTAATGAGAGAAACTGATGGGCCGACAGGCACGTAGGCTTGGGAAGGAGATATTGGGCCCTCAGAGGCTTGGCTCACAGATACATTATCATCCTTCGGCTGCTCATTACGCAAATTATATCGTAGACCAGTGTTCACATTTCAACATGGACCACACATATATGAAAGGTACGGTAGCAATTTTGTAAATAAAATAAATTTATATAGATTCATTTATTAATATAGATTCGTTAGTTTATTAGTAAAAGGTTCATTAGTTTATTGATAAATGTTTATTTTATTTTAAAACAAAATCATCTGTTATTTCATATGTGTTTTTTGCGTTTTTATATGTTATTTATTTCGATTTATTGTTTTTTCGGTGCATTTTATCTTGATTTTTTGTTACGTTTTGAGTTTCTTTAAAGATAATTAAATGATTCATACCTACAAATGAAAATATAAAAAAAACATTTATTAAATTAAGTATATAGAAAAATAAAATAAGAAATGAACATTTATTAATAAACTAATGAACTTTTAGTTCATTTCGTAATGAACACTTTCAATTTATTCATACTGAATCTTCTCATTAAACTAACGAATATTTACTTTATTTGTAATGAACTTTTTTTAATGAACTAATAAATTTTTTTAATAAACTAATGAACATTTAATTTATTCGTGATGAACCTTATTAATTTATTTGCAATGAACTTTCTCAATAAACTAGTAAAACTTTACTTTATTTGTAATGAATATTTTTTCAATAAACTAATGAATTTTTAATTCATTTGTAATGAACATTTTCGGTTTATTCATAATAAACTTTTTTAATTTATTGGCTATGAACTTTTTCAATAAACTAATGAAATTTTATTTTATTCGTAATGAACCTTTTTTAATGGCATAATGAACTTTTTTCAATAAATTAATGAATATTTAGTTTATTCGTAACAAATATTTTCGGTTGATTCATAATGAATATTTTTCAATAAACTAATGGACCTTTATTTAATAATAGATGATAAATATTTATAAAAATATCATTGTGTGAATTATAACTGAGTAAGTTTGATTTATTTATAAAATTGTTACAGCCACTTACACGTGTGATATATTTTGGTTCATAATGCTATATAGACAAGATTGCAGCATATAACAATTGCTGCTCATAACATCCGCAAGAAGAAGATGGTGGATCCTTTGAGTCCATATTCATAGAGGTTTTCTGTTGGCTACGTCTCCGCATCACTGCAATTAGCATTATCATCCAGGATATTCTGTGGAGAACCTTTGTTGTTGATGCTATCCACGTGTGAATTGTTGATATCAGAATATGTGGCTACTGATATATTTCCAAATGGATCCTTCAAATCCTGCACCATATTAGTATATAGAAGTTGATTTTCCAAAATTTGAGGATGATTTCAAATTTGAAATTGGAGTTTGATCACCTGAAACATAGTCATCATCGGAAAAGGTTCCCGGAGTTGAGGAGGTCCTAGTGGATAGCATGTGATTGCTTGTGGAAGTGGTGTTAGAGTTCATCGAACCAGATTTTGCAGTAGTGAAGAAAGCCCGACGATAAACCTCTGCTGTCAAAATGGAGAATCTTTTTTATCCTCATCGGCAATTGATAAAGTTTGATCAATCAAATTTGGAATTGTAATACTTATAAAAATACGGGCAACATCATAACGAGTGTTGTTGTAAGTATCTAGATCTAACGAGACAAAATCCTCAATGTATTTAACAAATTATTTGAAAAATTCCAAGGACCAAAGATGAATGAGAATTCTGTGACATCGAAGCATACCAAAAGCCTCATAGCTACCGGCTTTGGATCAAACACTCACATCAGAAAACCAATGTCCAAGAATCATGTTTATGATCCACATAGGCTGTGAGAGTAACAGAACTATTGAAAGTGAGCAAAATCACAGAACTTCCCATCAGTGAGGCTTTAATACAATCTTGATCTACCCTTAGAAGCATATCCTGTATTGTGAATACGTTTTTAATGTCAAGAAGAGTATCAATAGCCAAGCAAGATAACCACATTGTTGATTTCCTAATGCATTGGAAAAACGTGTACCTTTTTTATCAATTTATTTCTAAAATATATTTCACATAAATTTATGTTTTTATTTAGTCTATTTTGTTTTTTGTGATTTTATTGTTTTATTGTGACATTTGATTTTTTATCATCTTGTTACAGCATTTTTTTTTATGGGCGATTCAAACAGACATAATATATTCGATCCGACAGAGATAACAAATCATATTATAGTCATTAGTATATTGCAGAATTAGAGCCATAGGTATTGTAGTTACTGTAATATTATCAAATTTGTAGATATTGAGCCGATTTATTATGTTGTTAATTTATGTGCTATGAATTTTTTTACTGTTCCTCCATAATTTTTAACAAATTTGTATCTATATTTATATCGATGTATTGATAGTTTAAATTAATAAAATTATTTTTTTTTTAAAAATAATAATAATTCATTGGAGACAACAACAATAACAACGTAGCGCACTACATAATATGATACATTACATGTTCGAAATCACATATTGATTCGTAATAGGCCAACTAATCAATAACTACAAGCTAATTTAATTGAAGTTTTTTATAATTTTCTATACAATCTTTTTCATTAATGAAATATTGTGTGATTTATTTAAAATTTTTTAAGTGGTATAATTAATTTTTATACAATTTATTAATTTTAATATTGATTAATTATAATAATTAAATTAAATTTATTTGACGATAAAAAAATTAACATTTTAATTATAAATATCAATTATAAGGTTGAAATATAGTTGAAAATATAGCTGAAATTTTGTTGATAGGATAGGGAAGACCTCATTTTGCAAATTGCCAGTTTATAGAATTTATATTAAGAGCTAGCTTCTTATATGAAAAGTTGTAATTTTCGACTTTTTATATCAAAAGATAGCTTTTAGATATTTAATATTTAAAATAAATTTTTTAATTTTATATTTATAGTTACATTAATATATTATTTTTTATTAATTAAAAAAATTATATTTTCTATTATATTTAATTAATGATTTTTCACATTTTTATATAATATGCATTTAGAATAAATAAAAAGTTAGTACACGTATCGTGTTAATTACATTACAATTATTTTATTTTATAAATTATACTTAAATTTCAACCGTTCTGTTACCAAACGTTGTAAAACTAATTATGAATAGTTCTCTACAGCTGGTAGTTTATCGTCACCGTTGTCCGTTGATTGCTGGTTGTCATCACTTAACCAAATATATCTATAATCTAAGCTAAAAAAATAATAATTTTATATTAACAGATTAAAAATATTAGTTTAATTTTTAGAAAATTATTAAAAAGATATTTAATTATTACTACGAGTAATAGTATAATGACTTAGAAGTCATCAAAATACAAGTACAGTGACCAAATTGAAAAATAAAAAAAAAGTGAAAAGTACAAAAGACAAACGATAGGTTTTACCATATTTTATCTGATAGAATTGGTAAATTGCATTTATGATCTTTAAATTTTAATACTTATAATATTTTAATTATTCTTAAATTTTAATTTGTAAGAAAAAGAATACCTAAACTTAATCGAAATCCATTAGCAAATTATTGTAAAATTGTCGCTTGAATGTGATAAGCAATTATTTCCTCACTTATATTAACATTTTTTTTCTTTAAAATATCTCCTCTCTATTTTCTATTTCCACCTATTTACGAAAAAAAAAACTAATTTATAAACTTCAACACAATAATAGTTTAGCAAAAAAATATATATATTTTTTGCATAACTATGAAATTTAGAAACTAGTGAAAATTATGATTAATTCAAAAATAAAAAACAAAAAATATGACCAAGTTTATTAGTTTCAAATCTGCTATAACTTATATGTTGAAAATTGACTCTCTTTGTTGGTTAGGCATGAGTATAACTACATGGTACAAGCTGCCAAAGCGCATATTTATTCATTTCTTTAAGAAATTATGATCCAATTTGTTTTTAAGTTTTCTAATCAGTTTTCCGTATATTAGGTTAAATTAAACCCATTATTTGTAAATCATTGAATTCTCCTCTTATAAATTTCGTAATTGTTGAGTAAAACACTTGCACTACTCATAATCAATTTACTATGCAATTGTTTTAATTAGTTTAAAATATTTTAATTCAAATTAAAGCAACACATTTTAATAACATCAAAAATTTTTATGTATTCATTTTATTAAATTTCAATATTTCAATTGATCATATATATTATTGTTGTTATTTCATTGAAAAAAAAAATTATGTATTATTCAAAATGTCCTATCAAACCATTAAGAAAATGAAAACAAGGGTATTGTTGATAAAAATTTAATACAAAGGTTAATTAATCAAATACATTGACATATATATATATATATATTTGAAAATCAGTATAATTAACGCCAGAAATTCGAAAACTCAATTATATAATTATTAATTAATTGATTTCATTAAATTCAAAAACTCAAAATAAAATTACATGCGCATATCATTATTAGTTTATTACTATTATTTTTCTTAGCAAAATCATTAGTATTATTTAATTGAAATAAAAAAAATACATTATTCAAATTTGATTTATGAAAAACTTATCATGCTATTAAAAACTGAAAGCTTTTTCAC
>CATIWF010061705.1:0-32603 GCA_949630135.1 Balakata baccata
GATTTTTTAGTAATTTTAATTCCTAGAATCACATCTGCTAGTTTCATATCTTTCATATCAAACTTTGAGTTTAACATATCCTTGGTAGACTTAACCATCTTGTCATTACTACCAACAATGAGCATGTCATCAACATATAAATATAACATGACATAACCATCACTCGTGCTTTTGACATAAACATATTTATCACACTCATTGATTTTGAAGTCATTAGATAGCATTGTACTATCAAATTTCTCATGACATTGCTTAGACATTGCTTAGACACTTGCTTCAAACCATACAATGATTTAACCGATCTACATACTTTCTTTTCTTGTCCTGAGACAATGAACCTTTCAAGTTATACCATGTAGATCTCTTTATCTAAATCTCCATTTAGAAAAATAGTTTTTACATCCATTTGATGTATTTCTAGATTGTGCAATGCAGCAATCGTTATAATCATTCTTATTGAATTGATTCTGGTTACAAGGGAATAAGTATCAAAATAATCTAGGTCTTCCTTTTACTTGTAACTTTAATCACAAGCCTAGCTTTATACTTATCAATCGAGCCTTCATTTTCCTTTTAAAGATCCATTTGGATCCTATTGGTTTACATCCTGGAGGTAAATCCACTAATTTCCAAGTATGATTCTACATGATGGAATCAACCTCACTCTTAATAGTCTCTTTCCATAAAAGACCTTCTGAAAAGTTTACGGCCTCATCATAAGTTTGAGGTTCTGCCTCTAGCATGTAGGTTAGAAAATCTGGTCTAAAAGACTTTTTTATCCTTGATATTTTACTACGTTTGAACTCTATCTTGATAGGCTCATCCTCTAAACTAAATTCTTCATCATGAACTTGATCTTGACTATTTCCAATAATAACCTTTAGAGGTCACTTGGACGAATTCATCTCTTCTAAAGTCTTACAAGAAAATATATGTTCAAAGAACGATGCATTCCTTGATTCTATTATCGTGTTCTTATGAATATATGAAATTTCTGATTTATGCATAAGAAACCGATAAGCAATACTATTATATGCATAACCAATGAAAATGCAATCAACTAATTTTGGCCCTATTTTCACTTTCTTTGGTATAGGAATAACCACTTTAGCAAGACACTCCCACACCGCAAGTATTTATAGGATTGTTTTCTCCCTTTCCATAATTCATTAGGAGTTTTGTCTTGCTTACTATGGGGCCCCTCATTTAAAAAGTAATTAGACAACAATATGGCTTCCCCCCACATGTTATATGGCAACCTAGAACTTATCAACATTGCATTCATCATTTCTTTCAAGGTACGATTCTTCCTTTCAGCCACACCATTAGATTGTGGTGAATACAGTGTTGTGGTCTTATATATAATTCTATATTGTACACAGAATTCACCAAATGGTGTCACATATTCACCACCACGGTCATGTCTCAAAACCCTAATTTTTCTATTGAGTTGATTTTCAATCTCAATTTTATAGAGTTTAAATTTCCCTATAGTCTCATCTTTACTCTTAAGCAAATGCACATAATAATATTTTATGCAATCATCCATAATTGTAATAAAATATTTGTTTCCACCTCTTATTTGAACACATTTCAAATCACATACATTACTATGGATTAAATCAAGTGGTTCACTTTCTCTTTTAATATTTTGAAAGGATGATCTAGTTAGTTTTGCCTCAACACAAACTTCAAATTTATGTTTTATATCAATATAGAAATTAGGTATGTGGTCTAAGTTAATTAACCTTCTCAAGGTATTATAATTAACATGTCATAGTCTACCATACCATAAATTAGAATATTCAAGCAAATAAGCAGAAGAGATACTTTCATTAATACGTTTAATAACAAGTAAATTAAACTTAAAAAGCCCATCAATAGCATACCCTCTATCTATATACTGGACAAAACAACTTTATCTGACTCAAAACCCATTTTGAACTCATATTTGTTCAACAATGAACCTGACACCAAATTCTTGCGAATATCAAGCATATATAAAACATTATTTAGAGTCAGCTCCTTCTTAGAAGTCATCTTTAGCACCACTTGTCTTTCACTAAGAACTTTAGAAGTGGCAGAATCACCCATAAACAATTTTTTCCCACTCTTCGACTTGAAGGTACAGAACATCTCACTATCTGAGCATATGTGCCTTGTGGCACCGGTGTCAATATACCATTCTTTTAAGTTATACCCAACCATGTTCACTTCTAATATCACAGCATCAAGATTAATATCAGAAACATCTTGAGTAATATTTTGCAAGAGATTTTCTTCGTTGCTCTTTTTCTTCTTTGGGAGCTTATAATCAAAAGTATTGTGACTCATCTTGTCATAATTAAAATATTTGCCTAGGAATTTCTTTTTAAAAACTCCACCTTTGGGACCTGCTTTAGGCTCCTTGAATTTTTTTCTTTTTGATATTTTGTCCATATTTGATAATATTTACCTTAGCCTCAGAACAATTCAGCCTCCACCTTTCTAAGTCTCTATTATCTTTTTCAATTTGAAGTATAACAATTAGCTCCTCAATATTCATTTTTTTTCCCTTGTGCTTAAGTTAATTTTTGAAATCCTTCTAGCCATGAGGTAATTTTTCAATCATAGTAGCCACTTGAAAGATTTCACTCAAGTTCATTCCTTCAACATGAAGATCATTAAGAATAACTTAAAACTCTTGAACTTGACTTACCACAGTCTTGGAATCCACCATTTCATAGTCTACAAAATATCCACTATAAATTTCTTGATGCCAGCATCCTCATATTTTTATTTCCGATCCAACGATTCCTACAATTGTTTAGTAGTCTTGATTCCACTATACACATTGTATAATGAATCATGCAGCCCATTCATGACATAATTCCTACACAAGAAGTCGGAATGATGCCAATTGTCATAGGTTATCTTTTTTTTGGACATCTTGCTCATTCTCCTTAAGAGTAGGAGCATCTTCAGCCAAGAACCGTGTCAAATTTGAGGTAGTAAGGTAAAACAACATTTTCTGCTGCCACCTTTTAAATTCAAGCCATTGAATTTTTCTAGTTTCTCCCCATAGTTCATAGGCACAATTGGCGTGTAATACCCCTTACCCTTCCGTATGCACCGTCGTATACCAGACTGATAACTGGTGTTATAATTTGCAAAACTGATACCAAAACATTTAAACAATTATATAAATACTATAACATTTTTTTTAAGTAGAAGAAGATATAAAACAAGAATATATACAATATAACTTTAAATCTGCTCTCTACTTATACTTACCTGTATATGAGTATTTAAAATTTTTTTAAATGTAATAATAATAAAATACAAAATGTTATAATAACATTTTGTGGGGTACCACTACTGCTTGGCTGCATATTATGGGATCTACTATTAGTGACTTTATATTTACAATGTCTATCACTTTATCTTTACTTTAAACCTGCACAAGAGAAAAATAAACTCCAACGCTGAGTTATACAATCCAGTGGTACATTAATTTATAATAGCAATTATTTATAGAAAATATCAAATATAAAATCATTCATCAATATCATAAACTTATAAAAAAATCTCTTGTCATGTCTATATATTAAATCATAATAAACTAATTACAGGGAAACGTGGGATACATATCATTTTATGATCCCAGGAAACTCATCATATCATAGAAAACAATATAAATAAAATATATCATACAGTCCCAGGAAATCCACCGGACTGAATATATATATCATACAATCACAAGAAACCTACCAGGCCATAAAGTATAATATATGGCCACAGGAAACGCATCGGGCCAATAACTTAATTAACATGTCAATAACTCCCTAAATTGTTGTCTATGCTAATATATGAGCTAAAATATCCAAATCTTGTCAAATATGAATTTCTATATTTCAAACTCTTTTATCTTTCAAGTAAATAAGACACAAATATATATATATATATATATATATTTATGTTAATATTTGACATAAATAATTATTTCTCAATTTCATATTCATCATATAAACTCATTTAAATCAAAACTTCATTAAAATCATATTTTAAACATTTAATGGTTAAAATTATAAATTACTCTATAGACCTCAACTTACACGTGTCGATATTCGCTGGCTCTTTTTTCCAATCTACCTTTGGTACCGGTATTGTAAATGCGCCTGAGTAACAATAATTTTTTTTTAACTACAAAGTCATTTTTAACGTATTTTATATTGAAAATAAAACTCCTCAATACTTTCCACTCTCTCATATATCAAAATTTCATATCGATATTATTTTTTCCCGCTACACACATTTGAAGCATAATTCAAAATTTCGGTCACCAAATATGTTTTTCGATACGACTAAAATTTTTTCCAATATTATTATTTTTATTTTTGTAAACATTTTATTTTCCTTATTTTTCCTCCTTCAAACTATTTTTCTCCATTTACTTTCATTTTTACATTTTCTCCAAAAATCTATTTTTCCACTCAAAAATTCCTATTAATTCAATAAAAGCTTTAAAAATTCCAAATAAATTTCTATGATCTCTTTAACTCATTTTCTTGTATTCTCCATCACCAATTTCACCAAAATAATATTCAATAATTTCCAATAAATTTTTTAATAATTAGGCCAAAAATTCTATTAAATATTTCATTCATTCCAAAAATTATCCTTCACTACCAAACACTCCATTTAACTCCATTTTCATCATTTTATGGCACAAATCATTCAAAATAATTTTTCAAAAATCTTGCCATAATTATGAAAAATTTCTAAAAATTCTACAAAAATTCATAAAAATTATTTTCATCAATTTTTTACCATATCCATCTTCATCAAGTCTCATTCTACTTATTGTCCATTTTTGTTTAATTTTTACATAATTTTTCTACAAAACCTTAATTCCTCATTTTCACAAATTCAACATCAAACACACCATCAAACTAAAATTTATTCAAAACAATCATTCAAATCAACTTAAATCAATGAAAATTTGAATGAAAAGTGAAGAAAATCTCACTTCAAATTTTCTTGGAATTTTTGACTAATATTTGATTTTCTTCCAAAAATATTTTTTTCACTACTACTTAATTCCTTATACCTCTTTAGGCTTGGATTATGGAAATTTGAAAGAGAAAATTGAAAGAAATTAAGGAAAATAGCATGTTGGTCTTGCAAAGGAAGAAGGAGAAGAAGATGATGGAGTTTTTTTTTATATATATAATGATTTGGTTGAATTTTTGTCTTTTTTTTTTTTACTTTTTGTTGTTGATTAGTGATTAATCAATCTTAATTAAACTAAATTCTTGCTCCTGTTGGTCAATTAAAATTAAACAAAAAGATATTTTGGATTTTATCCAAAATAAACTTTGATTTTGGACTTTTTCCGCCAACTTTCCAAATTTCCTATTGAGTAAATTTATTTTCTTAAATTTCAGATCTCAAATGATCATATCTCCTCAAATTGAACATACTAATATTCTCAGAAAATTTTTTTCTATGGAATTGTCTTTTTAATTTTGCAAAATGACCACCAGTACGAAAATTATGTATTTGCAATTTAGTTTTTTTTCTAAATCATGCCCACAAAAATTCATCTGAAATCTGATTTCTAAATTATCAGTTTTAAAAATTTTAGAATTCAATTGTGATCACCTTGGCATCATTGCGATAGTAAACACATATCTCTAACTCTCAATCGGAATATCGGACTGTAAATTTACACTATGAACATTATTTCTGCAAATTGGAGCCCTTAACCTCAAAATACTTCCGTATAACTTCACCTATAGCCTTAAAATATTATTCTCCCCATTATGACATGTTTAACTCGAATTCTCACTACAGGGCAAAAATCCTGTATTCTCAGCCTGGGCAAAAATCCTGTATTCTCAGCCCAGTTTGTTGTATTGATTTACGTGCATGATATGAAATCACAATGTTTCATCAAATCAACTCAATATTCATATTAAGCAACATATTATCATATTAAATTAGATTTCTCACACTCATATGTTCGTATTTAGACTCTGATTGATACACCTCTGTACTGCGGTACAAACGACATCAATATGTGTATATGGTCAGGGTCTATATCGCGAATGTGACACGGAGAGACAACCCAAGCAGTAGAAGCTAATGGCTAAGAACCATCTTGAACATTGGTAGCGGTTACTGTATTATCCATTTCACTGAAACAACAACAAACAATATTAATTCTAAGCATTAATGAATCTGAATAATGAATTAACAAAAATGAAATTTGTCTTAAGATTGTTAGTAGCTATGAGTATTTAATTCAATATTCAAATAAAATAACAAGAGAAAGGTAGAAGAAATCTGAAGTCTGTGTTCCACACAGTGTCCTTAAAATAAATTCGCCCCCTGCTAACGGTATTTAGGAAAACTGACGTTTGTCTCCCATTATACAATAGATATCAAGTAGATGTTAACACATAATTATCTACTTATAGCAAACTGATTATATGTTATACTCTTTATCACTTGTGAAAAAAAAGGAGAAAAATCGAAGAAGAAGATTTTCCCAAAAAGAGAAAAATAAAATTACTCAACAAAAGCAAATAGCTCCTATTTATATTAGATGGAGAAGATATGAGATTAATTATAATTAATCTCTTTAAAGACTGTCAATAATGTCTTTGTAACATTCAAATAATGGTAAATTTAATATTTGAAACATCAGAAAATGAAATTCCAAAAGACAATAAGCTCAAAATACAAATTTGGAAAACAAATGATACGAGTGTGTGGATTAGCCATGCATACACTGTAGCACAATGACACAGGCATGTCAAAAGCATGACCATGTGAAACAACACTAGCATGTGAAATCAACACTTTGTACACAAAATGACACAGGCGTGTGGAATCCATACAGCCGTGCCAGACACTTAGTTATGTCAAATGACACGAGGTGTTATTGTATCCTTCAATTTCCAAAAGTCTAGACCATGGGATTTCGGCCAGACATTCATATATGCAAGTCATGCACCCACCCATCGGCCTATCCCAGACCATAGATTTACATCCCCCTGCGTCTAAGCACACGAGAGAGAGTCTTTCATACTACTTTCTTACCCATATAAGAATGCACAAATCTAATTTTACATTTTAGTGATGTGGGACAACTCTCATTTTCACTTTTCTTCTTTATATCTCCTTAGCAAGAAGTTTATTTTGAACTTCAATTTATATTCACACATTCTCCATTTTGATCATATGAATATACTAATTCATAGTTCTCATGTCAAGGAACATATATCTGGGTCTTTCCCCCAAAACCGAGTTGTAGGACCCACTCGAATTACCTTCTCATAATCACAATTTTTTCAACAAGTCTAAAAAGAGCAACTATGGCTCTAGTCATCTCTGGATCGAGGCGACGAAATTAGCTACTCCGATATGGACTTCAAGCTTGGCGAGTATGGTTTCAAAATTCAACTTAGTCACATGCTTCAGAGGGAACGACGGCAACAAAGACATAAAATACGAGTATGTATGCGAAATCACACGTGAGGGTGCCCTAAGGGCCCATTGCTTAGTCATCTTGTAAGCATGGCGTGAGTTTTGCTCAAGGGTTTATGGGGAAGAAGATGACATTTCGAGATTTCAAGCTTTACTCCGTTGGTAAAATAAAATGCAGTTGTTTTATTTCTGGACGTGTTAATATCTATCGCGATCCAGGAAAATAATGGAATTTTAAATTCATGAGCTAAAGTTATAAGAATGGTTACTTTGATTGGTTTCGGAAATTTGTTACTTTGAAATTATAGCGATTTCTTAGGAACGATGAAGTAGGTTTCATTCATCAAATTTATTTATATATTATCATGAACTGAGATAAGAAGCTCAACCACTTGTGGCCTAGAAGCTTTAAATTTTTATTATTTCTTATTAGTTTAAGGTCATCTATTATTCGTGAAAATCTGGATAATTCACTTAATATATATCTGAGGTATTTCCAAGATATACCATATGTATTTCTAACGTATATATGAGGTATTTATAAAGAATTCACATGGTATATCTAAGGAATTTTCAAGGTATACCGGGCCAAAATATACCATAAGTATTCCTAATGATATTGAAATAAGATATACCCAAAGTATTCTGAACATATACCAAAAGTGCACTTTCATGTATATTTGGAATAACTTTTTGAGTTTAATTATTTTTGTAATATCTTTACACATTTTTTTAGTAGTTTTGAAAAAAAAAAATTAAATTGAGGATTGTTATAATATTTTATGAGTTATTTTTTTGCATTTTTGAAATATTCCCAAAAAAGATCGTTTAAAGTCTTATTTAGTATTACATTTGAAAAAAAAAATTATTGAGCTTTAAAAATTGTTTTTAAATAAAAATTAATGAATACATAAGTATATTTAAGAAAAATAATTTACAAAAAATTAAAGAATAAAGCAATTAAATTCTAAATCTTTTTTTTTTTTTACTCCAACGATAATCTCAATTGCCCGTTAAATACTTTAGGCATCACGTTTGAACCCTTGAAATCAAAATTTTCACTGAACGCATGAAACACATATTTTGATTGATGAATTAGAAATTGGAGCAATAACATTTTGACGCATATTTTATTATTTTTCAAAAGTATACAAAAAATCTACTTACAATAGGAAAAGTCATTCAGAAAATTCAAACTCAAACCCTAATAATCAAAGCAATATCATTAAAATCCACTTTACTCCTTGATTACACTTCCATTTTTTTTTTCTATCCTTCTTATTTTCATAGCAATTAGAGAGAGAAAAGGTGGAAAAAGTATTTCAATAAATAAATAAATATAAAAATATTCTACTCATAATGGAATTTTATTATTGGTCCAAATAACATAATGTAATTATCCCAAAAACTTATTAAGTACTACTGTAACTACTTAATCCTAACTACAATTCAAAACTGGTTGATTCAGGTTCAGAACTGCCAATTTACGATTTTGAACCATCCTTTGGACGGTTCTACATAGACATGGTCACGATTTGGTTCGAATCATAAACTAGACTAAAACCGATCAACCACAATTCCAAATTCGAACAGGACCATGGTTCGGAGGGGAATAGTCCAGTCTGGAGCGGTTCATGGTTCTGAACCAACTACAATAAAAAAAATAAAAATATTATTTCTTAAAATTTTAAATTTAAACCAAACGGTCACTAACCGTTTTGCCACCTCCACCCCCCTACTTTCTTTCTCTCTTTTGTCTTTTCTTCAAAAGGTCACATAATTTTTTTAACTTTGAAATTTTAAATTATAATAAATAATAAATTTTTAGAAATAAGTAAAGATAAAAATACCCCTTACAACAAAAAAAAATAGCAACTAGTTTTTAAGAGTATTTTTGTTTTTTCAGTTTCATCAAATTTTCTCTATAAATATCTTAATTCATTTCAATTTCATTACACTTATTACAATCTCTCAATAATTCAATCTCAAATTCTCAATTCTCTCTACATATTTCCTTACTCACTAATTACACTCTCAATTTAATCTCAAATTCTCTAATTACGCTCAATTATTTTTGTCTCTTTAATTATCTCTAATTACACTCTCAATTATTTTTTTATCACTTTAATTCTCAATTTTTTCTTAATTCTCTCTATTTCTCTTCAATTTTTTAATTAATTCTCTATAAAAAAATGGCAAGCCAAAATGGAAGGAGCAACTTTTTTGTGACAATATTTTTGATGGTATGGGAAATTATGTGAATGTAGAGGAGGAGGAGGATGATGTGGTGGTGGAACTTATCACTCAAGAAAGCCAAAGAATGAGGGTTGGTAGTGAATAATTGCAAATATGCGTCAAGGGTTGAATGTAAAATTCTACTCTTCTGACATTTTTCAAATTCATTTCAAAAAAATTCAAAAAAGTGATTTAACATTTAAAGTTATGTGCAACTATTGTGCACTTTAAAGCCAGAGATGAGTATGTCACTTTCAATAGACATTTGTAAAATAAACATGCTATTTAAATTAGCATCGAGAGAAAGCAAATTCAAATTTCTAGGTATACATGTTCTTCTTCTAACTCTCAATTATTTTAATTTGGCTAAAATGATAAGTATGGAGCATAAATGGTTTTGGTAAAAAGTAGGTTTTGTTAATTATTATCAAAATGCATTAAATGATGCTGCTAAACATATTCTTAAAATTTCTCTTAAACATGTTTTATTTAATATTTATAAATGAATAGTGTAAAATATTTATGTCTTTGAATGAACGTGTTATTATTTGTAGTGATGTATGGAGTGATTATTAGCATATGAATTCATATATGAGTATAACATGTTATTAGATTGATAGTGAGTGAAAATTACAAAAAAGATTACTTGTATTTAGAGCTTTTGATGAAAGACATACAACAAATAATATTTTTGAAATGACAAAAATATTTTAAAATAATATGTTTTAGTTAATGAACTTTTTGTAATTGGTTTTGATAAAGCAGCAACAAACACTACTTTAATTAGAGATCTTCAATCATTATATCCACATAATATTGCCAGTAATTTTTTCATGTAAAATATGCATGTCATATATTAAATTTATGTATGCAAAATGATTTTAAATATTTTGGGTTATTCACTTGCTCCAATAAAATAAGCAATTTCATATTTATGGGGACATTCCCAATTATTGAAATTATGTGCTGGATTTTATAGTGAAAATAGCAAAAAAATACAAAAGATTTCCAAGGGATATTCTTGCCCGTTGAAATTCAACTTTTAAATCAATCAACGAGTCATACAGATATAAAAAATTATTAAAAAATTATTATGCACATTTATTTCCAATAATGTATCACATATTAATTTATATCCATAACATTTTGATTTTTATCAAAATCTTTTAGAAATTTTGGAAGTTTTTAATGGTGAAATATATACTTTAAGTGGTGTTTATTATCAGTTTGAAACAGATAATTTGAAGAAGAAGATTTGAAACGGAAGATGACAACCTTGTGGGGATTGACCAATGCATGGCACATGATTTACTTGGGAAAATGATATTATTAGCTTATGTTTGCAAATGAATATGATAAAATAAGAGTTTAGGTAGGAGGCTAGTTGTCTAGTAAACCAGGTATTTTCAGGTTGTAACATTGATGTCTAGATTTCAACCCTTATGAACAGAAATCTACCAATGCTCAGGTATGGGTCAGATTTTATCATCTGTCGTGGAACTATTGGCATAAGCAAATACTAACAGATATTACTAAAGGGATTGGTGTTCCAATGCATATTGATCATGTCACTATCCAAGGGGACTTCAGTCATTATGCGAAGGTTTTAGTTGAAATTGATCTTTTGAACAAACCCCCTGAGAGCTTGATGATTGAATACACGAGGAAGATTTTTTTTTTTTTTTTTTATTGATGTGGTTTATGAGAAATTGCCAAAATTTTGTAATTTATGTTCTAATATTGGACATTTGGCATCTTTCTGTAGACACAATAAAAATATGCATAATGCAGTTGATAAAAATGCAACAGCTAATAAGGCGGAGGAAAAGCAAAGGGCGGATGATAAGTAGAGAATGGTATGGAAGTTGAAAATTGTGCATAGGTGCCAATAGTTAATGCTTTTGATAATCTAAGGACCGACTTAGGTTTAATTATGGTAGCCGAAAATATTGAAACTTGTGTTGGAGAAGGAGAAGAGGGGCTTGTTGACATATTACATACTGATATTCTTCCAGAGCAAACTAGTGAACCAGTAGTAGATATTCCTGAGCATGCTAACTAGGAACAGCAAATTGAAATATCTCTAACCAAAAGCCATGATGACATCATTACAATTATGGATGATTGTATTAATACTGTGAATCAGGCCATAGAAACTGAAAATAATAAAGAGAATCATGTAGAGCATTAGGGCACTATTGTAGCTGATCAAATTGATAAGCTCATGTCATAGGCAGATGAAATCGATATAGAAAGTGCATCTTTAGATTGTTGTGCACAAAACACCAAAATCAAAATAAAAATACAAATTTACTCTTTCAAGAAGAATATAGAGAAAATACTAAAAATTGAACTTATGAAGTTACTATCTTGGAATTACAATAGTATTAGTAACTTCGAAACACACAGAGAACAGAAGGCAACAATTGATGGAATAAAACACCAGATTTTGGCATTTTTTACTATTTTTTGTTTTTAAATGTAAAGAGTAATTTATCTCTTTATTTCAGCTCCTTTTGTTGGTAGCTATCTTTATGTTATTTTGTTTTTTATTTAATAATCTTAGAGGCTGGAAATCCAATTTCTACCCTTAAAACTTTTAATTAAAAAAGTGGTAGTTATTATTTTTCATGTCATTTATTATTTTGTAAATATATTAATGTTGTTGATATGTTAAAAGAATATATTCATAATCTATTTTGCATTATATTTATGCCATGAAAAGTAAATGGTTAATTTATTTTAAACAATAGTCCTATAATTAATCTTTTATGTTATATTTTTAAGAATATTTGAATGATAATTATCAATTGCTTGATGCAAACGATGTTAATGTTTCTTTTATAATAAATGAAGTTAGAAGGATAATTATTGAATTTTTTTTTAATTTAGTATTTTTTGTAATATTCACTGTTCAACAAATATTATACTAGTTAAGATGAAAGTAAATCGGAAAGAGTTAAAATAGGTGATAATTGGACTAAATCAGAGCTAAGAGAACTAATATTGGAAAAAGAGGGACATGACGACAAAATTATATATATATGACTAGAGGAACAATTGGCATATCCAACAGCTTTTCAATTAAAATAGGTTAAAAGGTTAGTCAACATTTAAAATTTAAAAGGTAAAAAACTATGTAGACTTTAATTCTTCTAGATCCCATGAGAATATATAGACAACTTAATTAAGGTAAAAAAAAAAAAGTTCAAGTCCAACTATTGATATTTTTTATCTTTATTAAAAAAAAACAAAAATTTAAAATTAAGTTATTTCCTAGTTAGAATAAGAGATGTTTGAGATTTTGTTGAGTGTTCCAAAAGCTTCTGAAAAAAACATTTTATTTATCTACTTTTATCCAAAAACAGTTTTCATAACTCAAAAAACTTTAAAATAAATATTTTTTTTTCCGAAAACCACTTTTCTCAAACTCAACCCCAAACGAGCCCTAAAAATATTAATTTGATTAAGTTTATTACAGCTCAATTAAAATTTTTAAAATTTATTACTTCACAAATATAAAGTTTCTCATTTTTTTCTAACTTAATATTTTTTCTCAATTTATAAACAAATTAATATTTTATTTTCAAAATTAACTCCAATTAATTTCAATTTATATGAGTAAAAATTATAAATACACTATAATAATTTTAATTGAACTTATTTATCTTTTTTATTAATTTAAATAATTAAAATTTATTATATTAATTTTTTTTTTAAATTTGATGTTGGAACCGGCCGAACCGCCGCTTTAGGAACTGGTCGGCCGATCCCAACCCAGACCCCTGGACAGTTCCGATCTGATCTCATATATTTGGGACTGTGAAACCACCGGTTCAGAATAGTTTTAACTAGTCCAATTGAATGGTTGACCGGTTCCAATCCGTTTTGATCAGTCTAGGTTAAGACTTGAAACGTCTTCTAGCCACCCCTACCACTGCTGCTATAAAGTGAGTAGTAACCGGTACTGCCGGCCATCAAAAGCATTTTTTTTTGTTTCATTTTTTTTACTTTGGAAAACTATCTCAATTGGTTAGAAGGGAGTAGAAAAGAGGCAATGTTGATTTGGGACCAAAACTGAAAAAGGAATAAACTATAGAAACCATTTACTAGAAAAGAGGTTTATATATATTGTGATTAAATGGGAATAGTTTTTGTACGTCAAGTGATTGTTCTCTTTGATCAAATGCATTTTTTGGAACCTTGGAAAATTATTTTAGTAAATCTTTGAGTGTATTAAAATTTCTAATATTGGTACTAGCAAGATTAACATATATGTGTGTTTTTGTACACATTTGGCATGATGACAAGTTTATTTTTGTGAAATATTTTTCATTTTTCTAGTTTCTAAAAATGTGCGCCAATAGCTACGTACTTTTAACTTGATTATCCTTTGCACCCACAAATTTAGTTTGACAGTGTATATATATATATATATATATTTTGTTGCTACTAAAATAAAAATGAGTGTGAGCGTGTTAAAAAAAAATGTTTTTCAAATTAGAAAAGAAAATTGTGCATTGACTTCTAATAAAATGACTGTAGATTTTTAAATTTTTTTAACAGTACACTTAAATTTGATTATTAATAAAAAGCGAACGAAAAATATTGACAGTGAATAAAATGAATTGGTAAGTAATTGAAACTTGAAGAAAATAAATTTTAATTGAAGGCAAATGCTGACAAAAATAATTTTACCGATGAAAATAATGTTAATTAAATTAATTAAAATGAGGTAAATGAAAAAAATAAAGGCATAAATGACCAAAGCTAATGCTAAAATAAGCGAATGCTAATTGAAATTTGCTACAATTTGATTAACCCACTTGTTTGATTTGTGTATTTGAAGACGATTCTTGGTTCCTCACTTGATCACGCCACATTGTAAGTTACTTTCCCCATTTTCTTCCCAACTTCCCAGCTGTCAGTATAAAGTTTCATTTATTCTGGGATTTTATTTGACCTAGTTCTCAAAGAATATATGTCCTTTCATAGACATGGATTCCCAATTCCTATGGACTTGGGCTTCATATCTTGATATGGAATTAGATTTAATTTAATGAGCCCACAAAAAAATCTGGTGTAAACAAAAAAATACACTAAAAAAACAAAATAGCTACTATATTTAGCTACTACGAGTGTGTGGTCGCTATTAAGTTACCACATAGTGAAAAATGTTTTAAAAAAAAATTTCATAGCTGCTACTTAGCGGCCACAAATCAGCAACCACAATTTGACATATTTTTTAACAGAAAATTTAGAAACCACATATGTGAGTGTGGTAGCTATTATATAATCATTAATTTAAATTTAATTAATTAATAAATTAGAATCAAATAAATTAGCGACCACAAATCAGCAATTACAATTTGACACTTTTTTTAACGAAAAATTTAGAAACCACATATGTGATCGCTAATAACTACCACAGCCAATGTGGTGGTTATTATATAATCATTATATTTAAATTTAATTAATTAATTAGAATCAAATAAATTTTAATGTTAATTATATACTTATATTAATAGCCCAAATTACCACATATATTGTGGCACCTATATTAGTTAATTAAATATAAATTAGACTAATTTGAAGTATATATGCATATATTAGTTAAATGAGCTAATTAAAATATATTAGGGGTAGTAAATGGGTAAATGAGGGTGGGTATGAGTTGATTACTCTTTCCCATTTAATCCTAATCCACCCTAACCCACAAATTTACCTATACATCTAAAACTTATCTATGACCTGTTTTTTACTTTATCAAATTGAGACTCTAAATGGAAAAATTTTGACTTAAAATTTTACTCGTAAATTTATCTTAATATGTTCTATATCCTGATATGCTCGATACACAGCTTGCTCATTAGATTGAAAATAATAAATTTATAATTTTGCCTCTCTTATCAGTTTTACTCGATAACTTAGTATTATAAATCCGATGATAATATACTAAATTTCCGATTGAGTTTATTTTTATTTGAATTTAATTCATGTGCATCTTTTGATGCCCAAAATAGGCAAAGGTGTAGTTACTACCTTTACAAAAAATTATGATTACAACTTCATAAATTTTTTAACAATATAAATAATAAATTTTTATAGTAAAAATGGTAATAAATATATACTAACAACAAAATTATATTATTTAATTATAAATATATGTAATTAAATATAATAAATTACTACAAATCTATTATTATTATTAATGATTATTAATATTATTGTTATTATTATTACTAAATAAATAATATAATTCAAATTAATTGGAAGTATTGGTACTAGCAAGATTAACATATATGTGTGTTTTTTTACACATTTGGCATGATGACTAGTCTATTTTTGTGAAATATTTTTCATTTTCCTAGTTTCTAAAAATTTGCGCCTATAGCTACGTACTTTCAACTTAATTCTCTTTTGCACGCACAAACTTAGTTTGGCAATATATATATATATATATATATATATATATATATATATATATATATATATATATATTTTGTTGCTATTAAAATGAAAATGAGTGCAAACGTGTTAAAAAAAAAATGTATTTCAAATCAGAAAAGTAATTTACACTTTAACTTATAATCAAATGGCCGTAAATTTTTAAATTTTCTTGATAATATACTTAAATTTGATTGCTAATAAAAAGCCAATAAAAAATAATTTTATTGATGAAAATAATATTAATTAAATTAATTAAAATGAGTTGAATGAAAAGAACAAAGGCATAAATAATTGAAGCTAATCTTAAAATAAGGCTAATGCTAATTGAAATTTGCTACAATTTGATTAATTGAATTTTTTGATATGTGTATTTGAAGATGATTCTTGGTTCCTCACTTGATAATGCCACATTGTATGTTACTTCTCCCATTTTCATTTATTCAGGGATTTTATTTGACTTAGTTCTCAAAGAATATATGTCCTTTCATGGACATGGACTCCCAATTCCTATGGACTTGGGCTTCATATCTTGATATGGAGTTAGATTTAATTTAATGAGCCCACTAAAAATCTGGTGCAAACAAAAAATACACTACAAAAAAAAAACAAAATAGTTACCATATTTAACGATTACAAGTATGGTGGATATTAAGCTACCACAGTGAAAAAAATGTTTTAAAAAAAATTCATAGCTACTACTTAGCGATTACAAATCAACAATTACAATTTGACACATTTTTTACAGAAAATTTAGAGACCACATATGTGATCGCTAATAGCTACTACAGACAGTGTGATAGCTATTATATAATTATTATATTTAAATTTATTTAATTAATAAATTAGAATCAAATAAATTAACGACCACAAATCAGCAATCACAATTTGACACTTTTTTTTAACAAAAAATTTAGAGACCACATATGTGATCGCTAATAGCTACCACACAGACAGTGTGATAGCTATTATATAATTATTATATTTAAATTTAATTAACTAATAAATTAGAATCAAATAAATTTTAACGTTAATTATATACTTATATTAATAGCCCAAATTACCACATATATTGTGGTACCTATATTAGTTAATTAAATATAAATTAGACTAATTTGAAGTATATACTTATATAATAGTTAAATGAGTTAATTAAAATATATTAGAGATAGTAAATGGGTAAATGAGGGTGGGTATGAATTAATTACCCATTCCCATTTAATCTTAATCTACCCTAACCCACAAATTTACCTATACATGTAAAAATTATCCGTGACCTGTTTTTTATTTCATCAAATTGAGATTCTAAACGGAAGAATTTTGATTTAAAATTCCACTTATAGACTTATCTTAAAATGTTCTACATCCTGACATGCTCGATATATAGCTTGCTCATTAGATTGAAAATAATAAATTTATGATTTTGCCTCTCTTATCAGTCTCACCTAATAACTTACTCTCACAAATCCGATGACAGTATACTAAAATTCTGATTGAGTTAGCTTTTATTTGAGTTCAATTTATTTGCATCTTTTGATGTCCAAAATAGGCAAAGGTGTAGTTACTACCTTTACAAAAAAATTATAATTACAACTTCAAAAAATTTTTAACAGTATAAATAATAAATTTTTCTAGTAAAAACGGTAATAAATATATATACTAACAACAAAATTATATTATTTAATTACAAATATATATAATTAAACAAATAATTAAATATAATAAATTACTACAAATTTGTTATTATTATTATTAATGATTATAAATATTATTGTTATTATTATTACTAAATAAATAATATAATTCAAATTAATTGGAAGTATTAATATAATGTTAGTAAAAAAATATAATTTTATAATGGAGAAAAATTAGTAAAAAGAAAATTGGACTAATTTTAGCTACCACATTTTTGTAATAGCTATTTAATTATAGAGCAAAATTAATAATTAAATTAATTATATAATAATTAAGTAATTAAAAGTAACTATAAACATATATAAATAATCATAATTTATAAAAAATGAAATATAGAATTATTTAATTAAATAAATATTATAATTAATTAATAATTACAAAATATATTAATATTAGAAAATATTAATTATATATAAATTAGTTTTTCTAACTAAGTCAATTAATTACTTTAATTAATTTAATCATTGAAAAATACTTAAATTATTTATTAATTTTAATATTTAAAGTAAATATTAATGATATTGTGAAAATTATTATAATATTAGAAAGTAAATTATAATTAATTGTAGTATTATAAAATTAAATAATTTATAACAAAAAACATTAAATGATTTTAGACTACTTTTAGCTACAACAATTTTTGTGGTAGCTATTTTTTGTGTGGTAGCTAAAATTAGTAAAAAATTAAATATTTGAAAACATTTATTGTATAAAATTATTTAAATTCTAATTTATATATTTATTAATTAATATAAATAAAAAATATTTATATTTATATATGAGTATTAAAATTATAATTCTAACTAATTAATAAATTAGGATTTAAATTAATTAAATGGATTTTGAATTTAATAGTTAAAAGTTGGTACTTTATGTAAATTCTCCTAAATAAAATTTAATTATAATTATATATAATTAAATAAATAGTTAAATATAATAAATTATTGGAAATATATTATTATTATTAAATAAATAAATAATAAAATTGAAAATTAGTTTTAAGTATTAGCATTATATTATTTAAAATGTTATAATTATTAATAATTAATTAATAACTACAAAATATATTATTATTTTTTAACAAATATTATGTATAAATTAGTCTTTGTATCTATATCAATTAATTAATTAAATTAATTATTGATAAAAAAATATTTAAATTATTAACTAATCTTAATATATAAGATAATTATTAATTATATTGTAAAGGTTATTATAATATTAGAAGTATATACTTATATTAATTAATATATATTAGGGTGACACATCGGTGTGTTACAGTAGGTATGGATTATGTATAAATAAGTTGGGTTGTTTATAACCCATTAACTCATTTATGACCCATTTAATTTATTATATAGGTACTCATATCCATTTAACCTTAACCTATCCTAACTCATCTATTTACTCATATATGTAAAATTTATTCGAGACCTGAATTTTATTTTTTTAATTTGAGAATATAAACGGAAGAATTTTGAAGTCAAATTTTACTCATATACTTATTTTAACAAGACCTATGTCCTTGTATACTCTGTTCACAATTCATTCATTAGACTGAAAATCATAAATTTACGATTTTGCTACTCTTATCAATTTCACTCGACAACTTAATGTCACAAATCCGGTCGGAATGCCACAATGTTATACCTTTGGTATACTTTAGGAAATATTTTGGTTCAAGTTTCAATAAAAAACAATAAAAGAATAAGAACAATTAAATCATTAAAGAAGAAAAAAAAATGCAATTCAATCATTTTCAAATCATCACAAAATCTTTAACAAACATTTTGATATAATTTTTTGAATATATTGAGTATTAGTTGATGATACCTTTTGTATACCTTGTGAATTCAGGAGGAATACTTATAGAATATGTTGGGTATATATTCGAGATATTTTGGGTATACTTTGGAGTTCTCAAGGAATTTGGTAGGGTATTGTCTTTCAATATCTTTGATATATCTTGAGGATACCTTAGCTATACCTTTTGGAATTCCATGGGAATATCTTAGGTATATCCTGAATATATCTTTTGGATATATACCTTGAGTATACTTTTAGGATACTTTGTACACCTTTAGGAATTCTATGGGAATACGTTGGGTATACCTTTTAGATATAATATAGATATATTATATATAGTTTAATTCAAAAATTATAATAATAAAAGTTAGTATATATAATATATAAGTTCATTGTATTTATAAATCAAATGAATTAATATTGTAGGTATATTTTGGGTATACCTTTTGGAATTTCATGGGAATACCTCAGACATATCCTGTGTATATCTTATGGATATATACATTGCATATACCTTTTGGATAGTTTTTATACCTTTGGAAATTTTATGGGAATACCTTGGATATACCTTTTGGATATATATCTCTGGGTATACCCTTTTGATACTTTGAATACATTTGTAAATTCTATGAAAATATCTTGGGTAAACCTTAGAAATACTTTAGTTATACCTTAGAAAATTATTGTGGTACCTTGGGCACCCATGTGATATATTTTCAGTATACATTCAGTATATCTTCAACATTTGTTAGTTCAAATCACAATATTTTGGGATACTTTGGGTATTTATTGAGGATCCTTTGGATATACTTTATATATATTTTGTCAAAAACCTTGAGAAATATGTGAAAGGAGTTCGTTGAGGATAACTTTTGTATATATCAATGCAAAAGAGCCGGTTATTCAAAAATGAAAAAGTAAAAAGTGGAAATGCCAAGTGAAGGATCATTAATTAAACAAAATTAATTCTGGTAACATACATACTTTATGTAAGTTAAATTTTAATTATTATTATAAAATTATTTAAATTATATATAATTTTATATTAGATGAAATTTAATAAGTAAATTAATTATATAATAATTAAGTAATTAAAATTAAGTATAGCACATAAATAATGTCTATATTTCTAAAATATAAAATATATAATCATCTAATTAATTCAATCAATATAATTAATTAAATATATTAATATTTACAAAATTTTAATTTTTTTATTAATACAAATATAGAAAATTAAATGATTTAATTAAATATATTTTAGGATTAATTAAATAATGACATGATTTAATTAATTATACAATTATTTAATTTGGTATAATTACAAAAGTAAAAAAACCTTAATCCTCTCATAATTTTCACTTTCGGTCTCAACTATGGGATCTCTTCCCTCTCTTCTTCTGCTCTCCCACTATTTCTTTGGGTATACCTTAATTAGGAAGTGATCATGTGGTATTATGTCTTCTCTGTATTACAGGAGTTGTTGTTTGATTAATCGAAGCCCTTAAATATTAATAGTATATACATGTTGTAATTAATTATATATTATGATTTAACTAATGATATACTTTTTTTTAATTAATTATATGATTATTGAATTAATTATAAATTATGTTTAATTAAACATATAAAAAATATATAATTATTAATAATTATTAATAATTATATAAATATAATAAATAAAAATAAAATTAATTTGAAAAATTATAAAATTAATAAAATAAAATTTACCATTACCGACCACCTAACTTGTGGTCGCTGTTTGAGACAGATTTAAATAGCCATTCCCCCCTTTTCTTCCCCATTTCAGCATCTGCACGCCTCAGCTAGCGTACTCCCTTCCGATTCCATCTCTCTCTCTCTGGTGTGGGTATACCGTTCTAGCTTGTCTCTCCTTCCTCCCTCCCGTCTTCCGGTGGTCTGTGGTTCCTACATTCGACTTGTGCCTGCCGATTGTTCGCATTTGATGTTCTTCTTCTAATTTGGTCTGCATTTGGTGTTAGGGTTTCAGCACTTACTGTAATCATCAATCCCTAAGCTTGAAGTACAAAATTTGCCATATTTTTTAATTTTTACTTTATTTTCATTGTTGTGTCTTGCATTTGCTGTATTTGTCTGGTGGCATTTCAATTTTTTGGATTAATTTGAGAGTTTTGTATTGCATTTGCTGTGTCTGTTACTCTTTATGGAATGTTGGTCTTCGTTCGGGTATCTGTTACTGTTTGTGGAATGTTGCTGGGTATCAATGATGTGCATTGATTTCTGAAAATGAAATCTGCATATTCATAAATCGGAAATTTTCGAGGTTTTTCATATTGTGTAGTCGCAAACCTTATGGGTCCTTACTGGTTTTTCTAATTAATTTATTTGCCATGAATTGAACTTTTTTTCTTTTTTTTTTTTTCTGTGGGTAGTTTTTTAGTTTACTGTTTTATACATTCAGACATGGTGGATAGATATCAAAGGAAAGTAGGATGAGATTTTTCTAAGTATACTCTGTTCTTCCATAATTCCCTCCAAGATTTGGTATTCCATTTCCTTAATCTCAGAATTCCAATAGGTAACCTACTGACAACTGGCACCCTTCTTAGCAGCCCTCCATTGATCGACATGATAAGTAGTGATCCAATACTCCATGATGTGAACGTGTATTCTTGTGATTACATTCCTTGTATTTTTTTTTTTCAAAACTTTTGGTCTAATCATTCATAAGCAGTTAATCACCGAAGTTAATCATTCAAAAGTAGTACTAACATGTTTAAGAAGTTAAGGAAATTTGGTTCAATTGACTTTTTATGTTCTTATTGAAAGAAATTGTCTTTTATTAATGACATAATGAACGAAGCACTTATTTTGCCTAGTTTCATAAATGAGGAATAGTGAAAGCCAAAATCATCCCTTACAAAGGCAACATACTTGGAACGTGCAAAAACTAATTGTGTAAGAATTCATTATGATAAGACACGGTTATGTGAGATTCGAGAAATGAAGGATAATTATAGCTAAAATGAAGTCTTCAATTATTGGAAACATCTTCCTTTACCTAAGTGTTGTATCAATAATTAGTTGGAAAAGAGTGGTTATGCAAGCACTGGTGTGTATTGAGTCCCACATTTTATGCATACCTAATCTAGATAGAATATTTTTGTTCCATTCGCTATCTCTATTAAGCATAATTAAGGTTAGAGGTGGATAGAGTTCAGAATCGACCGAATTGGACCGGTGGTTAATGGTTCCGGGCTAGAACCGGATTGGAAATGTTGAGGAACCGGTTTAGCCGATTCGGTTGACTCTATATTCATAATATATTCAAAATTATGAAATCATGGATTCGATTTTGCAAATATTCTTGTATGTTGTGCTTTTTATCCTAGGTATAGAATTACAATTTTACATGTATATTTGCAAATTTATTATGAGTGTCTTGATATTGAAGATGTTAGTATTGATTTAATTATAAATGAAGTTAGAAGAAATATTTGTGACCTATTTAATGAATTTAGTGATTTATATAATATTCCTACTTCCACTAGTTCTAGTTATGAAGAAGTTGAACTGGAAAGTATGAGAAGGGGTGATTGTTTGATGTTAAAGAGTCATAAAAAATTCCGATCATCTGCCAATTCTCCCGAACTTGATATTTATTTAACAACAGATTTTGAGTTTAATGATAATAAAGCAGATAAAGAGTTTCATATTCTTAAATGGTGGAGTAGCCACCAAAACACTTATCATGTCCTTGCCCAAATTGCAAAACAAATTTTTGTATGTCCAGTTTCAACCGTTGCTGTTAAACAAACATTTAGTTCGGGATATAGTATTTTGGACGAAACGCGATCAAGTTTAGCTTCTGAATTAATTGAATCTCAAGCATATGTCACTGATTGGACTAAAGCGGCCCTAAGACAACAAAAATTTGAAAAAGATAAATACGATGAAGAATTGACTTCTACGACCGAAGGAACTGTTGGTACATCTGGCATCGGCGATTCAAATTAAATAAGGTAAAGAGGTATTCAATAAATTTAAAAGATAAGAAAACTATATAGTCTTTGATTTTTCTAAACCCCAAGATGATATGAAAACAATTTAATTAATGGTAAAAAAAAAAAGTTCAAGCTAATTTATCATTTTTAATATTTTTTTCAATTTGTTTTTTCAAATTCACCTTGAATATTTTTTAAAATTGCAGATAAATAGTCCAGTTATAAATTTTTAATATTATTACTTTCATATTATTTTTTTCAAATTTAGCTTAAATAATTGTTAAAATTAAAACTAAATATTCAACTTAATTTTTTTTTAATTTATTACTTTTAAATATTTCTCAAATTTAACTTAAATATTTATTACTTCTCTCGTTATCCTAACTTAAATTTTCTTCTCAATTTGTACAATTAATTCCAAATAATTACAATTTATATAAATAATACACTATTTTAATCATAATTGTATTTCTTTAACTCCTAAATTATTTTCAATTATTAAATTTAAATTTAATTTTATATTAAAAAAATAAATAATTTGAACCGGCCGGTTCAACATCGGCCAGAAACCGTCTCCTGGCCAATTCCGAACCGTTGGACACCCCTAGATGTGGATTTGGAGACATTATTAAATGATAATGCTAGTCATAATATATGTTTTGATAAAGCTATTATTAACTGAAGCAAAAGCAAATATTGGCTGCCACTACTCTGTACTGTCTAAAAGAATTAGTGAAATGACTAAAATCTTAGTATTTATTAATGGCTTCATCGGGTTAGCTTTTTATTTTTGCTGCTGCACTAAAAATTTTAGAATTATTCAAACTTTTTTTTAAAAATAAAACTAAGCCTAAACGTAGAAGAGATAAATACTTTCAACAGCTAAAATAAATTATTTGTTGGGAAGTAATTGACATACTAAAATATGAATAGAATCTGCATCCTTTCTACCGTAGATGCGAATATTCCCACAATGCAAATTTGGCAATGGAATTATGAGAATATAGAGTACAAATTTGGCAATATTAGGACTATAGTATACAACAGCAGGTTCAGTGACCTTATACATGGAAAATGTCATCTATCAAGAGCTCCTACAAGCCAAATTTGTGATTTAGCATGAAAATAAAAGAAATACGGGCATTGGGTCAACCAGTAACCAATAAAATTGGTTCAAGCTTTAAAAAGGTTCATAATGCTTACATTATCTATCTGCAGCATGGAATCACGTATGCTGCCCATGGCAACGTTAGTACCAACTCCAACAACAACCTGTCTAATTTCTTTTGTACGCACATGCTTTAAACAAATATATTGAATTAAAATATAGTTGGGTCCAGAAACCCCTCGATACCATCTTACTTTTAGTTTCTTAGTTATTTTCTTACTGAAAGAACTGTCAGTCTAATTTCTTTTGTACGCACATGCCTTAAACAAAATTGCCTTTTCAAGCCTAAGAGCTTTGAGTCTTGATGATAAGTTGCTAATTTCCTTCTCAATCTCTTCAATCTCCTTATCTATCTTTCTCTCTTATTCTTAAATCACATTCTTCAACACCAATTCTTCTAGATATTTTTAATTAAGCTGGCCAATATCGGGTAGCTTGTCTCCACAAGAACAACAGTAAATGCAATCAATGCAAAAGATGGTCAAAGGGATAAAAGTGTTATGAAATGCATGATCTTAGAATTGAATCTTGCAATATGTTGGCTGTAAATATTATAAATGAGGATGTAGTTAAGCTAATCTCTACTATTTTGTATATATCAATCTATATAAAGTCCAACTAGCTTTCCTCTCTTCTTCTAATTTTTTAAAAGGTAGACAAGAAAATACCTTTTTGTTGTAATAAATGCCAAGAATGGGTAGAAGTTGCAGCAATAGCAGGACAAATTTAATTAATTTTGTCATATCACTAACATAAAAGCTCTCCATTCATTCATCAACTGACTGTTTTCTAATATCTCATCTATTAGTACTATTATATGGAGTTTAATTAAGTTGTATGTATAAGTGTATAAAATTATGAATGCAATGCATGAACTTAATGATAAAATATTAACTGATGGTGAATTATTATGTTTGTATTACAAGAGTTCTTGTTTGATTAATCTGCATCCTGAAATTATTTCTATTACTTGTTTATATCAGGTAAGTATTCATATTTCTGTATATATTATTTAAACTTAATATTGCACCTATTTGAAGTGTTATGAATGTGTTGTTATAATTGGCGAATAATGGGAGCAATAAGGATGACATTAAGAGTGTTTGTTTGTTTCTTGTGAAATTATATGTTGTTAGAATATATTTAGGTCATGACTTGCATGTGTTTTCTTTGTTGATAATAGAATATCCAATTGATTGTGTTTTATATGCTTGAGATATGAGTTTGGAATTTAATATTTTAGAGGTTGATGTATCGAAGTTTCGGTTTAACTATACAAATAACATGATTAAAATAATTATTATATGTTGAAAATGAATATAACTAAATGTACACTTTTTGTATATTTTATCCTTAGAAACTTGTTCGGTGTCTTTCTCAATGGATTTTGAGAATTCACTGAATTGTCTAGTATAGACAGTTTGGGAATACGTATATATATAAATGTATATAACTTGTTAGACGTTCTATCCATACATATACATAAATTTTGGTAGTATATCTCTTTTGTTTTTCGAGTGCACACGGGATACAATCTTCTATATATCGTGCACTTGAAGAAACTAGGGAAAATGCTGCTGAAATTTCCGCATGTTTATGGGTATAACATCTACATTCATGATATATAGACGACGCGTTCCTGAATGAGATAGGTTCTTACCTTGTTAGTTAACACAAGAGTGATAAGGATGTCTTAAACATGAATAAATTATTGAATTTCATGCAAATCATACAATAAATGATCACATACTTGTTGCAGTGGTAAATCATGAGTATTGATAAAAGCTGGATGTACCAGAGGTTGGGTAGTGATGGTTTTCTTAATCCAGAATTTTCAAGTGGGGTTGAGAAATTCATTGAGTTTGCTATTGCTCATCTAGAACAGATGCACGAAAAAAAAATAAAGTGTCCTTGTACATGATCTAAGTGTCAAAATCGTCAGTTTCTGGATGTTGAGACGGTGCATTATCATCTGTTGAGAAATGGATTCAAACCTGATTATTATATCTAGAATAGACACAAGGAGATAGATATATATGTTTATGGATAACATGCTATGAATTTGGTTGATCCTTCTAATCCAGTGAACCATCATCATACAATGGTTATGGATGTTGCTTAATCAAACCTCAAAATATGATTATGAGGTGGAGGAGATTCCTAATCCAGCGGCGAAGCAGTTTTATGATATGCTTAATTCTACAAATTGTCCATTGTGGCTAGGGTGTGAAAATCAATCTCATTTATTATATGTGGCTAGAATGTTGAATATCAAGGCTGAGCACCGTTTATCTGAGCATGCATTTGATCCAATTGCTCAATTGATAAAAGACTCTATGCCAAAAGACAATTGTGTTGCTGAAAGCTTTTATGGAACGAAGTGTATGGTTAGAGGATTAGGTTTACCAATTGAAAAGATACTTTTTTGTCCTAAAGGATGCACGATTTATTGGAGGGAAGATATGAATATGACTATATACAAATTCTGCAACTATCCACGTTTCAAGGGAAGTTTCAAAATTGACAGAACCATAATGAAAATGGATAAACCTTTCAAGAAAATGTATTACTTCCCATTAAAGGATCGACTGCTAAGATTGTATGCATCTAAAGCCACTATTGATAATATGAGGTGGCATACAGAACATGAGATTGAGGACTACATAATGCAACATCCTTCCAATTCTATTGCTTGGAAACATTTCAATAATGTTCACCCCGATTTTGCAATGGAAATAAGAAGTGTGCATCTAGGTTTATGTACAGATAGGTTTCAACCTTTTGGTCAGTCTGAACAACAGTACTCATACTGGCCAGTTATTATAATTGTGTATAATATAGCTCCTTAACTATGTATGAAGGACACATATATGTTCCTAACAGTGCTTATCCTTGGACCTCGGAATCCAAAAGATAAATTAGATGTTTACTTGTAGCCTCTTACATACGAATTGAAACTCTTATGGGAACAATGAGTTCATACATATGATATTTCCATAAAGCAAAATTTTTTGATGCGCGCAACATTGATGTGGATTATCAGTGACTTTCCTGCTTATGCAATGTTGTCTAGATGGTCAACAACAAGATGATTAACTTGTCCTTATTGTATGGATGACTCAGATTCCTTTAGACTAAGTAGGAATGGTAAGCAATTATGGTTTGACAATCACTATAAGTTCTTAGAAACTGATCATCCTTTTAGACGTAACAAAAATGCATTTTTGAAACAGTTAGGTTTGGATCGGATATGTTATGCATACTTGATCATCTTGGTTTGAAAAAAGTAACAGAAATCAATGCTGATGAGACTAATAACAGATTCTGGGATTTGCCATATTCGAGGTCTAATTTGATTCGCCACAACCTTGATGTGATGCACATTAAGAAGAATGTGTTCAATAACTTATTCAATACGATGTTGAATATCCTAAGTAAAACAAAGAACACTCTTAAGTCCAAACAAGAGCTCAATTTATATTGCCGTAGGCCAGAACTTGATAAGTTGGATTCAACTAATAAATACCCTAAAGGCCTGCTACACACTCGACAGTAAGTCTAATAAGATGTTATTGGAATGAGTTTCAAAATTGAAATTCTCTAATGGTTACGCGTCTAATATGAGTAGGTGTGTGATTAAAGAAAAATTGAGATTGTTTGGCTTGAAAAGTCACGACTGTCATGTCTTCATCCAGAGGTTGATGCCAATTGCATTTCGAGAACTGTTACCTCCTAATGTGTGGAAAACAATTACGGAGCTCAGCTTGTTTTTCAAAAGTCTAACTTCAACTGCAATTAAAAATAAAGACATGGTATGACTTGAATAAGACATTTTAATCATTTTATGCAAGCTGGAAAGAATATTCCCTCTAAGTTTCTTTGATTCCATAGAACATCTTCTAATTCACCTACCCTATGAGGCACAAATTGTTGGGTCGGTGTAATTTAGATGGATGTATCCATTTAAAAGGTTAGGAAAATATAAAATGATGCAATTCATATTTATTTATGCATGTATCTTATTCAACCAACATGTCTATATATAGGTACCTTCGGTAACTGAAGCTTAATGTCAGGAATAAGATATATATTGAAAGTTCCATAGGTAATGCATATTTAGTTGAGGAAGCATCAACATTCTGTTCATATTATTTTGAAGATAACGTGCAAATAAAAGCTAGAACTGTCCCTCGAAATTATGAAGGTAGTGGTAATTATATTCCATTAGATGACCCTCTAAATCTATCTATTTTCAAATACAGTGGTGGGCCACTTGGTCCTGCTAAAAGGAGGCATATGAATCCTTAAGAATACAAGATTGCACATTATTACGTCTTACTTAACTATAAAGAAGTTGAACAATTTGTCCAGTTAGTTTTTCTTTCACTCAAACTCTTTACTCTACAATCATCTATTTGTGTAATTCAATTATTTTTAATTTCATATGTAAATGCAATTATGAAATGATAGGATTTACACTATATGTTGCAACACCTCAATTCAAAACATTACTGACATAGAAGTGGATGCTAAACTTAGGTGGATTTTCCTATATGGTTCAAATTATACGTACATTAACCTAACTCAATGTCAATTAATTAAATCTAATATGGCTAAAAAGAGTATCAATAACAATGTTATATTGCTTCAGACATATGATCCTAACTCTGGCACACATGATCCTAACTTTGGCATCAACAACGAGTTTCTTAAAGATCTTATAAAAGGTTCGTTGGGAATTTTTACAACATATAATGGTTATATTATGAATGGGTATAAGTTTCAAACAGTCAAACGTTGTTCAAGAACAAAATCAATGAACTTTGAGGTATACATTAAAGGCGAAATCTGTAGCCATAATGCAAATGATTGGTATGGTCAACTAAGAGAAGTTATGCAATTGAAGTATCCTAATTGGCCAATCAAGCATACATTTCTCTTCGTGTGCGATTGGTTTGATCCTACACTTGATGTGGGCACAAAAGTTCACGAGCAATACAACATTATTGAGACAAACCACAGAAGACGATGCAACAAGTATGAATCCTTTGTCCTAGTAACCCAAGTAGCTCAAGTTATTATTCATATCCAAGCTTACGAAGAGACAAAAATGACTGGTGGGTTGTATCCAAAATCAAAGTAAGAAGAGTGGTTGAGAGGCCAAAAAGCTCTTCAAATATTAGAAATAAGGATGAACCTCCTCCATTTCAAGAGGAATATGAACAATCCCAATGTTTAAATTACTAAAGAGAATCAATAAAGGAGATTGAATGATCTAATAGGTGAAACCTTGGATATTACGGATGATGATAATAAGGATCAAATTGAAGCAGATAAGGAAGGAGAAGACAAAGATGAACCTGAATTACAAACAAAAAGCTCCTTTACTTAAAAAAAAAATTGATTTCGAGGACACTGATGAAACTGAAAGTAAATAGAGTTAGTTGTAGATGTGTATGGAAACACTTCACATATTTTAAAATTTTTATATGTATTTTGCTAAAATCTAAAATAATGTCAATAGCATACAACCTGGTGACCTTGATAGAGGTGCCTCCACTAGAGGTGATAGATACGGGAGAGGACGAGGGCAAGCCATTGCGAGGGGCACTCCATTAGTAGACATCATATCTGTATCCACCTCTTCCTCCCTTTGATCCATTTCATCCTTAGTTGGAGCATCCTTAACACCAGGGAGTTCAGCCACATTAGCTGGAGCTACCTCATCCTCAGTTAGAGCCTCATTCTTATCAGCTATCCTATCCGTTGTAGCTGGAACCACCTCATCCTCAGTTGGACCCTCATTTACAACATCTATCGCAGCTGCACCCACATCTACATTTGGGATAGTTTCTTTATCACATTCCCCACGAGATGGGGTCGACGCACATCCATTTTCTACCTCTACCGGGACACATACATATTCACCTTCAACTCCTAGATTAGATATGGCTGCCATTAACAGTTCTAGTTGCAGTCGTAAGAGAGTTAGAGTCATTGGTGATCAGTGAGATCTCTTCTATAATTTATTATATATTGAGACAGTTTATTTGACTGCAATACTTATTTATTTATATATAAATGTAGATTTGTTGAGTCGGATGAGGTAGCTGCTCGGATTTCATGTATATTTCAAGAGCAGTTGCATATAGAGGGCCATTGGTGGAGGTTCATACCGTAGGACGTATATGATTTGTACTGAGGGGAGTTTCAGGTAAAATAATATTACATTTTCAAGTCTAATTTTGTAATTGTGAAAAATAAAATTAATTTTGCTTATTTCAATCATAATCGAGTATTATATTTGATTAAAATTTTGATTCAAACATTCTGAATAATAGCCAAAATATATCTCTTGATTTGTATCAAACAATATACAATTGTGAATCCAAAATGATTGATATCAATTTAATAGTTTAGAACTGTGTATATCTATTGAAAAAACTTATAAGGAAAAAATTTTTGGATTATGCTTATTATAAGAGAGAGATTGCCCATTTTTTTTTTTTTAAAATCATGTCTTCTAACTAATTTTATTTAAATATTTTTTAAGAAATATTTTACATGGGAGGATGCATCGACTGCTTTGATAAAAGTGACATAGGAGAAGTAGGTTGCCAAGTGATATGGAGATATGCTTTACAAATGGAGAAGATATAGACAACCTCCATTTGTCTCAAAAGAGGTCTGGGCTAGTTGCCTGCAGAGTTGGATTGATGCGGAATTTCAGTCCTTTAGAGAGTGCCAGATAAGGAACCATAATGTTGAGAATGCTGAAATCCATTCCTATGGATCCATCTCCATTAAGGGGCATGCTTCCAGAATAGTAATAAATTTATTCTTTTAACACTTTTAATCACACACATACATACATATATATTATTTAATCATATTATATTATTTATTATTATATATTAAATATGTAATCTACAATATTATATTATTATTATTATTATATCTTAACAATATATTCTATTTATTATATATTTATATATTCTACTAATATTATTATATGCGTACTTATATACTATTTATTGCAGGAAATAGCTGAAGGTGCTCCCCTTAGCAAGATGCGTCTCTTCAATGAGACATATGAGAAATGTTGCAGATGGATCTAGAGAATATGTGGATCAGCGCGCTAGACAGATGGACGCAAGTAATTTATATTGATAATAAAATATGGTACATGAATGAATTTGTTTTGAACATGTGATAAAATTTGTTAGAGGAATTAATGCATGCGCTCGTTAAACTGGAGTCCCCTGATGAATCTAGGAACACAATTCAACAGACTCAGGATGACGAGGATCGGATCTTTCTGTAGGCTGCTAAGGAGTCATCACGTGGAAGGTACCTATATAGCACAGGTCATAATAGGGGCACTTCATCTCAGAGTTTCTCATCTGATGCCTCCATTTCTATGATAGAGATCTAGGCGGCTCACGAGTGTATTAGATATCTTGATGAGAGAAATACTGTGCTGGAGGAGTCGCATTCTGCTCTTCAGCAGGAATTCCAGAATACTCGACAAGAGTGGGAGGAAAGAATGCGCCAAGTGATGGAACGTGTTGAGCAACTTGCCTCGTAGATCGGTACATCCAACAGCTGCCCTCCGACCATCATCAGCTACTTCCATCTTGACTTTCATTTTGATTTGTTTTATTTTTATTGCAAAAATATTGATACAAATATTGACATTAAATTTTAAATGCTATAAATATTTATTATATTTAGTTATAGTTTATTTTAGATTTTAGTTTCAACAATTCATTACTCTTATAATATTAATTTAA
>CATIWF010061750.1:0-12001 GCA_949630135.1 Balakata baccata
AATTTACTTAAATTAAACTTTAATATAATGAAATTAATTATATAATCAATTATATAATTAGAAGGTTAACTATAATAAAATTTAATTAATAAACTAATATAGAATTAATCTATATTAAAATTAATTTAAATAATAAATTAAAATCATTTATGAGTAATAATTATATAATTAAAATTTAATTATAATAATAAATTATAATCATCTATAAATAAGTAATAATTACATAATTAAAAAATTTACATAAATAAAGATGTAATAAACTTGAACAAAATTAATTAATTTATTATATTAATAAATTTAATTATGTATTGATGATAAATTTTGTTTTATTTCATTTGTATTGATTAATTTAAATTTAAATAGCCTAAATACTCGTTCAAGATTTATTCATTAGAAGTAAGTCTTGAATAGTCCCCAGTTTAGGACTATTCTTAAACATCGAATCTCACTTAGAATGTGAATGCATGAATGATTTTTGGTTCAAAAAAAATCTCTGTGTCATTTTCCTAATGTTCTCTGAGTACATTTGTGAATGAATCATTCTATTCACATTATGTACTTGGAGAACTAAGGGGAAATACTGCCGAATTTTTTTGGGATCGGAAATTGGATATGCTTTTCACTAATGAGATTTGATGTTTAAGGATGAGTTAGGTTGGAGCAATAAGGAACTCAAAACCAATGTTTACCAATTGAAAATACTGTGGTTTGTTTTAAATTTTATTTATTTATGTGGTTAGGTATGGATTGAAGTTGGATGCATGGTAGACGGAATACGACAGAATTTGTGAACGGAGTTGAAGAATTTATTAGAACTGCAATAGAAAACCAAACGAGGAAGAAAGAATCAATGATTGCATGTCCATGTGTTGACCGTATAAATATGAGAACATATCAGGACATTCAAATTATCAAAACTCATATTATATAGCGTAGTTTTACAAGAGGTTACATACGATAGATATGGCATGGTGAGAATGTTTTGACTGGGACAAGTTCTAATTTTGAAAGTCAAGAAGAAAATTACATTGACAATGAAGGGAATGATATGGATAATAATTGGTTAGACGATATGATACACAATACTAGAAAATTTTATGAAAAAGCCAGAAGACCTTGAGAGATTGTGCTCCGATGCCGAAAAGCTTTTATATCCCAGTTGCACTAAATTCACAAAATTGACAGCCGTGTTGAAACTATGCAATCTAAAAGCCACAAATGGATGGAGAGATAAGAGTTTCATGGCATTATAAGAACTTTTACAAGAGATGTTTCCAAATGGAAATGAGCTTCCCATGCCAACCTATGAGGTTAAGAAAATGTTGTGTCTCATGGGTATGGATTATAAGAAGATACATGCATGTCCGAATGATTGTGTATTGTACCGAAATGAGTATAAGGACTTGCATGAGTGTCCTAAATATGGGGCGTTATGCTACAAGTATGGAAAAATATCTTATGATGTTAAGAAAGGGCCTCCAACTAAAGTATTGTGGTATTTACCAATAACACCAAGATTCAAACATCTATTTGCAAATATGAAAGATGCAAAGAACTTGAGGTGGCATACAGAAGGTAGGAAACAAGATGGCAAGCTGAGACATCCTGCAGATTTTTTGCAGTGGTGAATAATTGACTCTACATTCCCTGAATTTAGTTGTGAAGTGAGAAACTTGAGGCTTGGACTATGCACGGATAAAATAAATCCTTTAGCACACTGAGTAGTCAACATAGCGTATGGCCAGTTCTCATTGTAGTTTACAATATGCCTCCCTGGTTGACTATAAAGCGCAAGTATATAATGTTGTCAATGTTGATATCGGGGCCTAAACAACTGGGAAATGATATTTAGTTGTGAAGTGAGAAACTTTAGGCTTGGACTATGCACGGATGAAATAAATCCCTTTAGCACACTGAGTAGTCAACATAGCGTATGGCCAATTCTCATTGTAGTTTACAATATGCCTCCCTAGTTGACTATAAAGTGCAAGTATATAGTGTTGTCAATATTGATATCGGGGCCTAAACAACTGGGAAATGATATTCATATTTATCTTACACCACTCATTGATGATTTGAAACTATTGTGGAATGAAGGTGTGCCGGTGTATGATGCTTATACTAAGAGCATGTTTACCTTACATGCTATGTTATTTTGCACTATAAATGATTTTCCGGCTTCTAGTAACTTATCTAGGTACACAGTGAAAAGATGCAAAAACATGTCCAATTTATGAAGAAAACACAATGGACCAAAGGTTAAATCATTGCAAGAAAAATATGTATATGAGTCATCAGACATTTCTATCTCCTAACCACCCTCACCGTAGGAAAAAAAGTCTTTCAATGGACAAACCGAGATACAAATAGCTCAATTTCCTTTAGTTGGAAATCAGTTATATGAACGTGTTAAGCAAATTGAAAATGTATTTAGCAAACCCAATAAGAATGTTCAAAAGGGTCCATGGAAGAAAATATCTATGTTCTAGGATCTTCCATATTAGGAATATTTGATTGTTCGACATTGTATTAATGTTATGCATGTAGAAAAAAATGTTTGTGATTATGTAATAGAGACACTATTGAACATACCACGAAAAATAAAATATGGTATAAAGGTGAGAAAAGACATGGTCAAAATGGACATACGGATGGAGTTAGCACTGTAGGATAATGGAAAGTGGACATATCTTCCTCCTACTTGTTATACATTGTCTAGAAATAAGAAATTAAGTTTCTGTGAGTGTCTTTATAGAGTTAAGGTTCCACATGGATATTCATCAAACATAAAAAGTCTTGTGTTGATAAAAGATTTGAAGTTGGTAGGTATGAAATCTCATGATTGTCATATTTTGATGCAACAATTCTTGCCGGTTGCAATCTGAGGCGTACTACTAATTCATGTCAGAAATGTTATTACAAGACTTTATTTTTTCTTCAAGGCAATATGTTCTAAGGTAGTTGATCCTAAAACTTTGGATGAGTTGCAGTCTAATGCTGTTGTTATCCTATGTCAATTGGAAATGTATTTTCCGCCTTTATTTTTTGATATAATGGTGCATTTAGTTGTTTACCTTGTGAGAGAGATAAAATTGTGTAGTCCAGTTTTTTTGAGATACATGTATCCATTTGAGAGATTCATGGGCATCTTAAAAGGGTATGTAAGGAACTGTTATCGGCCTGAAGGCAATATAATTGAAGGTTACTCAGTTGAAGAGGGTATTGAATTTTGCAATAACTATTTAGCAAGTGTTTAACCAACTGGAATTCCTAAGTCTTGGTATGAGGGAAGGCTTAGAGGTGAAGGAACAATTGGATTTAGAGTCGTATTGCCTAGTGCACAAATGCGTGACAAAGCACATCTACTTGTATTACACCACTTGACTGAGGTTCATCCATACTTAGAAGAGCATATGGTCATATTAAGGCATATGAATCCTTCAAAAGGTGAAATATGGTTGACAAATGAACCCAATCGCTCTTTTGTTGGATGGTTTAAAGACTGTATGATGCGTCAATTGTTAGAAGTGTCAGACAAAATAACTGATACTATAAAATGGTTAGCATATAGCCCTAGGTTGTGCGTACGATCTTATGAAGGGTATGATATCAACGAATATACATTTTAACTGTCAAGATGAGAAAAGCGCAATGCAAAATGCCGAATTACTTTGATAGCTTTATCGAGAGAATTTGCTAGTGTCAAAGACACTAACCTAATTGATTGTACAATGTCATATTATGGTGTAATTGAAGATATTTGGGAACTAGACTATAAGAAATTTAATATTCCTTTGTTCAAGTGTAAATGGGTTGAAAACTGACAGGGTGTTCGAGTGGATGAGCAAGGTTTCACGTTGGTCAATTTTAGTCGGATCGGTTATCAAGACGATCCTTTCATACTTGCTTCACAAGCCAAACAAGTATTTTATATTGTCGATCCGAGTGATAGCAATTGATCAATTGTTCTTCAATATAAAAGACGCATTGTTGGTATTGATAATGTAGTAGACGAGGAAGAGTATGATCAATTCGATGAGACTCCTCCCTTTTCTATTGGGCTACCTATGTCAATTGGTGATGATATTTTAGATACAAATTACATGTGTGCTAATCATACTGAAGGCTTATGGATGGAAAATTTAAAATAATTGATTTAAGTTTGGCTATGGTACGTTTATAATTGATGATGATTTGGTCAAATAATTGTTTTTAAATGATATTGATAAGTTAATTGATGCAAGCAAAATTGAATTGATTATGTACTAATGATTATCAAATAAATTATTTTTAAATGAAATTGATAAGTTAACTGATTTGATAAATTGAATGGAGTGCGTACTGATGATTATCGAATGAATTATTTTTAAATAAAATTGATAAGCTAATTGATGCAAATAAACTGAATGGATTGGGTATTGATGTTATGAAATGAATTGCTTTTAAATAAAAATTTATGAACTAATTGATTCAAATTAATTGCATGTAAATTGTATTAAAATAACATATTTTTTTGTTATATTTTTTTTGCAGATAATTATATCTTTAGCAGATGTCACAAACAAGAAGAAGGAAAGAGGAGATATAAAATGTAAAAAATTACTTAAGAAAAGAGAAGGAAAGTTGACAATAGAATTAGATGGAGATGGAAACTCTTTAGGACTAAATGTAGATACATACAAATCTTATCTTGGACTTGTGGCACGTTCAAAAGTCAATATCATGGTGCCAATATGGAGCAAAGTTGATAAAGGCCTTAAAAATATGATATGGGAGGATATTAAGGTAAAATTTAAATGAAAACACATTATGTTTAAGCATTATATCCATTACGTACTATGTAAACGAGACAAAATATGGACTTTAAATATAAATAATACTAATATATTGACCATATTTGTTTGAAGGAGGCCTTTACGATGGAAGATACTTTGGATATGAAGAAAAAAATATCGAAAAATGCGGAAAGGTAGTGGGAAGATTTCAAATACCGCCTCACCAGAAAATACATAATTATGGTTGTAATCCTCAGTAGTTATTCCCATTAGGAAAGTATGACTATTTAACCACTGAGGATTGTGAGAAATTCAAAAGAGCACATGAAGATGAATCATTTGAGGTACAAATTTTCATACAAATTAGAAATTAATAATGATTCCAAATTATTAAATGTACAATTTATTTAATTTCATTTGGTTGTTTTATTCATATTAGCGTATTTTATTGTCTTATGCAATTTAATGATACGAATGTCTTTATATTTTATGTACTTTTTCACGGCAAAAACAGGTCGCGGCAAAAGCCAAAATAGAAAAAGACGTTCATCCTCATTATTTGGGTCGAAAGGGCTATGCTGGTAAAAGGCCGGGATGGATCATTGAAAATCTCGTTGCTTCTTTGTCCTCTATGCACTCTGATGCCATCTCATCATATGATCAGAGTCTTGACTGGGTACGAGCAAGAATAAAAAAAACAGATCAAGGAAATTATGCTATTCCAGTCAAAGAGACAAGAGAGGTGGCATAAAAAAAATGGTATGTATAAATTGTTAAGCAAATATAAATATCAAACACTTTTATTTAGCTGAGATTGGATTTGATCATTTATTATTTTTAATAGGAGTCATTACGGCAAGAGGTAAATCAGAGAGTATGGGTACCAGAGGGGCAGGATGATATATTGACTCGTGCACTTGGGAAGCCCAAACATTCTGGGTCTGTTCGTAGTGTAGGTAGTGGGGCCACTTTATCTAGTTTTTTTGGTAAACAAATCAGGAAGAAAAAATCTATCTCTATCTCAGAGAAAGAAATGGTAGTATTGAGAGAGAACATATCTTTTCAAGTAAGTTCCCAACTATGGGCTGAATTTACTCAACAGATGGTTGAATTTAAAGCCATGGTAATGATGAAGTATGAGACTACCACCAAGTCTTCTCAATGTGTACATGAGGTGGAGGTAGAGACGGGTCCCTCACCTGGTATCCATATGCATATCAGCTGCCACTCTATTAACCCATCATTTCCAGTAGGAGATCTACAGGTAAAAATTATAAATTTTATTCATTTATACTTGCATGCAAATTCAATTTCCATTTACACACACTCATATTTACACTTACTGTATGACTTAATAGTATACAATATTGGGTTTGGATGATTATAAAGATAGCAGGTCCATGCCATCTTGCAATTGATCGTGATGGACAGACAATCATAGTGGCGAAAAGCACGATTCATTCAAACATTCCAATTACATTGCTACACATCGTTCTTATGGCCCCAAATAACTTGATGATGTCTGTGGATCTCCCTTTTAACGAGTATGAATTAGAACCACTTCCTCTGCCAAAAAGTCAATTTGAAACTGTCGGTCATGCATATGGTAATTTTGTTCAATGTCTACGACATCCTATCGTCCATGGGGAGGTATGCATTAATACTTCTATATCTCACTCCCTAATTCTTTAATAAATAGTATTATCAATTTATTTTACTTGCTCCATAGTATAGTGTAATAATATACTATTAATTGATAGATAAATATAATTCAACCTTCAAAGAATATACAATTTGATCATGGTAGCAGTTTTACCAAAGAATCAACTACGAAGCCATTGGTTGAATCAATAATTTTATCAAACTTGATTAGCCATATGCTCAACTTTCATGACTTCGTTTCTGACCTAGATGAGGGATATATGTTTCAAATTGCTATTCCCTAAGGGTTATTGTGTTATCCACAAAACACAGATAATGAAGTTTTTATCGGCCGAGAAGACATCTCTCAACTCCTCTCCATGCAATGGCTCGATATCTCGATTATCAAAATTTTTATACTGTAAGTGATTGTAGTAATATATAGTTAAAAATAGTAAATATTGAACTGCTATATTGTAATGTAGTTTCAACTTATGTTAGTTTTCTGCTTCATACATGTAGGTACCTTTATAGGGTCTGCAGCCAATCATCTGCACCGATTAGTTTTTTTTGTCCAAGTTATTTAAATATAATATCTACAAATGATAAAAAATCAGTAAAAAATTATATGGTAAAAGCTTTGCAAGCACAAATAGATAAGAATTTCATTTTACTGCCATATATTCAAAAGTAATATCAATTTTGGCATTAAAACATTTGCATTATATTTTAACATGACATTTTTATTAATTTAATATTATTTTGTATATATATAGTCAATACTGGATGTTAATTGTTATTAGCTGTGCACGAAGTGATGTGTACTTTATAGACTCTCTCAACAACTCTATTAGACAATTGCTTATTAAAGAACCAATTAATATATAAGTTATTATACTTGCACTCGTATTTTGTTCTAAATTTTATTTTTTATTGACTGCATGTTTCAATATATAAATTCATCTTTTAAGGTATATAGATTATACCAATATACTGCTGGAAGAGGCACCTCGAATTCCTCTTATTGGAATTTCATCAACGTATGAATTTTATCATTTTTATATATACTATTTATATTTGAATTTCAGCTTCCACTTTATACTCGTACAAACTTTTGTAATTATTGTTTCTGCATTTTTATAAGTGCCTGAATCAATATAGAAGTGTTGAATGTGGTTACTTTATACTCAGATATATGTATGATATAGTAACCCACTGTAGCACAGATATTCAATTGCGCTTGGTAATATTATTTCTAACACTTATATGCAATTTATTATACTTTACACTCATATCAACATTATAATTCTTTTAATGTTTTCTATTTTGTTTTTTGTAGACAACTTTTAAAAAAGAACAATTTACTAATGCACAAATTGATAAAGTTTGAGAGATATGGTATGACTTTTTTGCTAGTGAGTATATATAAATTTAATTCAAATTTTAATTTTTTAAGTATTTCAAGATTGGAAACATTGTATTGCAATTTTTTATAAATTTAATTGTTCCATTATGTTTGTACACAATGAGTATTGTTTGTGAAATTAAACTTTAATTTCAATTGATATTGATTAATATTTGTTAGCCTTGTAGGTTTGAAATTGTAGTTATAGTAATTAAATTTAGAATGTTTGATTGATGAATTTAGTGTAATTTACATGTATTAAAACCTATAATGACTTTAGTTATAAATTGAATTTAGATGTAGTTGTAATAGTTGAAGTTTAATTTAGATGTTTGATATTGTGTGCCGTTGGTTGAAATTACAGGTATTTGGTAATTGCAAAAAATTAATAAATATTAAAAAAAACTAAATAAGTTTGTTATGCTATAAAACATATTTATAAGATGCAGTCAGATAAATCTGTTTTTACATAAACCGATAGACTTATCTGATCATAGTCAGATACGTCTATTTATTTTAAAACAGACTTATCTGACTTTATTGGATACGATTGTTTTTAACAGTCACATAAGATCTATTTATCAGATACATCTTCTTCTTATATAATTATTTATAATCAGACGCATTTAAGCCAAAAAACAGTCACAAAAAAACCATTATGTACTAGTACAATAAATATCTTTCCTAACTCAATAACCACTATTTGTAATATCCCATTTTAAAAATCATCAATTTCATAATAAATTCCTAATTTTTCAAATATTTAATATTTTAAATAATTAATTAATTAAACACAAATTTACAATAATTTTCACAAAAAAATAATTTTCTCCTAATCAAGCGACGGCTCTAGTTCTATGCTCAATCCAAATCAAATTCAAGGTAATCAAGTTTAACAAAACTACTACAATACACAATCAAGTTTGAAAAAATATAAATGCATTTCTCATTTTAGTTTCAAAACAGCAAAAGGCTAGCCTGGAAAGAGTAGCGGCCATGAGCTTGGGACGACATGGGTTGTATGCGAACAACAGCGATGAGTGTGAACCGGTTGAAAGAGCAGCAGTGGTGGGCCCTGTCTGTCTGTCTGTCTGTTTAAACGAGCTTTGGAGACAGAAACAAGAGAGAATGAGAAGGAGGGAGAATGGGGCAGCTGTATTGGATGGAAAAGAATTTGAAAAAAAAAAAAAAACTAATCTCGACTACGGTGTGATGAAACAGCGTGAAGGAGGACGATGAAGGACCGACGGTAGTGATTCTAGCGAACAAGGGGTGAATGGTTTTGGTTCAAAATACGAAGAAGAAGAAGAGGGAGAAGGAAATGGGACGGCTGTGTGTGCAAGAGACGAAAGCGCTGTAGGGTTTTTTGAAGTGAAGCAGATGCATATGTTTTCAGAGCAAACAAACGCAACAGAGGAAAGCAAAACAACAATATTCATATTTACTGCACTGATGTGTCTGTATAGTCAAAACAAATGCTTTTGAGTACCTCAATGCTTCTATTACTAGAAAAACTTATGCATCTATGCAACTTTATTCATAAAAGCTATCGTGTTGATATTATGTCTGTTTATTTACAAAATAGATGCATCTAATATTTTATGATATATTTTGTATTAAAAAAAAAATTTCAAAATTAAATTTAATAAAATCTTATTTACATTAATAATGTCACAAAAATTGAATAATTTGGCCATATTGTCTATTGAAAAAAAATATTTTATAAAATTAAAAATTAAATTTTAATTAGTAATTTATATTTAGGAAAGTAAATTTTTAATAACTTTAAAAATTTCTTATTTATATTATTAAAGGTTTCCTATTTAACTCTTGCCTAGGGCTATATAAATTCTGGAGTCGATTCTGCCTTTACAAGATGTATACAGAAAAAAAAATTAAATAATAACAGTTTATTTATAGATTAATTTAAGCAGAAAGATTTGTGAAAGCAAATTTGGACTATTGTCATCAAATTGCAAATGAAAGCAAATTTGGACTATTGTTATCAAACTGCAAATTCCCAAGCATAGAAAAAAGAAAATATCGATTTTTTTTTTTGATAATCATGTCTGTTTTTCCTTTGACAACACATATTGCAAATACTTTTTAAAGAATAAGAGTTTATTGATGAGAAATTTACGCGTTCAACCAAAAGTGAAATTTTTTTTTTCAATTATGTCGTTAAAAATTTTATATTTTTAATCCATTTTTTGTATTTTTATTTTTATCAGTTTTTCATTTTTTTTCAAATATTATATTTTATTGTATATTTAACATATTTTTCATTTAATTTGGTCATTTTTCACATTTTAAATATAGATTAATAATTTTATTAACTTGCATGACTACTATCAATATTTATATATGCATTTATTTATTTTTAATCATTACTTAATTAATTTAATTAGCAAAAAAATATGTAAAATTGAATTTAATTAAGTTAATTATCAAAGTAAACCTTAGATAAACCTTAATTACAAAAAAATATATGTAAATTTGTATTTAATTAACTTAATTAAGGTTATTTACTTTGATAAACTTTAGATAGATCTTTGATAATTTTTAATTGAGAGATTGATTTGATGTTGGGTAATCATTGATAAACATTGAGTAAATATTGGATAAATCTAAAGTAAACCTTACATAATTTCAACTTTAATAAGTTTTCTTATAAATATTGAATAAATCTGAAGTATAACTTTAACTTTTATTAATTTTTTAGTAAATGTTGGGTAAATTTCAGGTAAATTTTTGGTAATTCTTGAAATTTTGAGTAAATTTTATATAATTTTAACTTTCGTTTTTTTTTTAAACATTGAGTATAACTTGAGTAAACGATAAGTATATTTTTTTATATATTTTATGTAATTTCAATTTTTATTAATTTTTTTTGTAAACATTTAATATAATTTAAGTAAATTTTGAGTAAATTTTTTATAAATCTTTTGTAAATTTAATTTTTATTAAGTTTTTTGTAAATATTTGATAAAATTTGGGTAAATCTTATGCCAATTTTGGATAATTATTTGGTAAATATTAAGTAAATCTTACGTAATTTTAACTTTCATTAATTTTATGGTAAATCTTAAGTAAATATCGGATAAATCTTAGAATAAGTCTTGGATAAATCTTTTGTAACTTTAATTTTCATTAATTTTTTGTAAATGTTGGGTAAATTTTGAATAAATCTTATGTAACTTCAACTTTTATTAATTTTCTTGTAAATATTGGGTATAATTTGAGTAAACTTTAAGTAAATATTTGATAAATCTTGTGTAATTTCAATTTTTATTAATTTTCTTATAAACATTTGATATAACTTAAGTAAATATTGAGTAAATCTTTAATAAATATTTTGTAAATCCAATTTTTATTAATTTTATAGTAAACCTTTAGTAAAATTTGGGTAAACCTTTAGTTAATTTTGGGTAATTATTTAGTAAATATTGAGAAAACCTTGTATAAATTATGTTTATTTAAATTAAAAAATTAATGTAAATAGAGTTTTTTTATTAAAAATTTTATTCAGATTTTTTTTTCTATCTTGAATTTTTAAGTTAACTATCTTTATTAAATTAAATTAATAAATTCTAAGTCGGGGATTTATTTTATCTTTTATAAAACTTAAATCTAAAATATATCATTTTTTCGAATAAAAATCATCCAAAATTCATAAAATTAATCTGCCAACTATATTTACAATTAATTTTTTTTTTTTAACTTTTTTATACCACTAAAGAAACATATTACACATGCATGAGATTATAGAAGATAGCGTAAATCTTTTCCAGCTTAACCAACAGTCTTAAATTTGAGTTCTGAATATAATATTTGATCGAGTTCTGAATTCGAGTTCTGAAAAAAAAACTTTGAAGAGCAGTATTTTTGTAAATATTTACCTGTATTTTTCCATTTTTGTAAAATTTCCTTTATTAATTTGAAAGAAAAAGGAAAACCATAAGAACAAGCGTAAAAGTATTTTCTGACCAATAATTTAATTCAAAAGGAAAAAAGAAAATGAGTTGTTAACAGTACGCGGCCAAAATTCATTTGGACCCACTTCACCAAATATGGGCTGGATCCGCACCACTCTCCAACGCTCCTTACCATCCACCTTATTCTCCAAAGTCCAACCCTTTACCATAATGGATCTTTTTCTTCTTCTTCTCCATAATTTTAT
>CATIWF010061767.1:0-12907 GCA_949630135.1 Balakata baccata
CACTCAAGAAGCAATAAGAAAAAGGGCAAGATTGTCTATAGGAGGAGAAGGCCCAAGTGTACAAGAGATGCCACCTCCACCACCACCTCCTCAACCACAACAACTTACTTTGCAAAGTCTTTATGACTTTCAAATGCAATCCTTCACCACTTTGAAGGATATGATGCAACATCTTCACCTTGACATTCAAAGCATGCAAGGGCAACTCAACTTAAATATGTGTACCCATAGCTTTGAACAAGCCCCACCTTTTGAGGGGGAGCAAGATGATGAGGAAGAAGAAGTTAGTGGAGATGAAGAGGAGGGTGATGATTAGTTAGGAATTTGTGTTATACATTTTCTTTTATCCACAATTATGTATTTTCTTTATTTCATTAATAAAATTGTCTTTGTCTTCTACATATCTCATTCTTTTTGATATTAACAAAGGGGGAGAAGTAACATATAAGCAAAAATTTAAATTTTTTAAGGTTGACTTTTTTGACTTTTGCTTATTAATATGTCTTGCATCTTCAAATGATATGAAACTTTGAATACATGTTTCTTAATGTATTAATTTGATTATTGAACTATCAATTTGATATTTTTGCCTAGTTTGATTGTCAAAATCAAAAAGGGGGAGATTGTTAACTAAAGGTGATTGCTCTCTATTTTGATCTTGACAATCAAATTAATTGTTACTAACATCTTTGTTAAGTGTTTTTTGATAGTGTTCAAAGTTTTAGCACATTTGGTTAAGGTTTCCTCATTGAACAAGTCAAGAATTTCATGGAGACATGTGACTCCCGACCGGGAAAAGGGTACATCCTAACCGGGACCGGAAGTTTCCAAATCGAGACAAGAATGTCCCGTCTGGGACTATAGAGCAGACCAAGCAAACCAAGTGTCCAAACTGGGAAACTTTGCAATGTGATGACCCAAAAGTTCCAGTAGCAAAAGTAGACCGGGACATGGTATGTCCCGACTGGGACACTCAGGTTCTCGACCGGGAATGGTTGCGGTCCAAGCGGGACATTCAAAAAGACATGACTGTTGAAGAGGAGACACCACCATAATGTGCCACATCATCAGAAAGTCAAAACATTCTTAGTCAAAACAGACTCAGGTCCCGACCGGGATGCATTCAAAGCCGAGAAGACCCAAGTTCCTGGTAGTGGCACATGAAATCCCGACCAGGACACTCGAATAAAAACTAGCCATTGGAGATTTCAGCCAACCAGAAGCTACCACGTAATACAATCGGGCATTTCTCGATCGGGACATCATGGTTCTCGATCGGGACACCTCTCTCTGCAGACTGCATTTAATGCACTTGTAAGAGAATGTTAGAAAAAGTTATGGCACCATTTGTAACGGCTAATTGGTAGGTAATCAGTATAAATACCTTACCAAAAGGCCATTTAATTAGAACCAATAACTTAACAAGTGCCAAAGCTATTGCAATTTATTTTCTCAAATCCTTTCATTAATTAATTGTGTATAAGGGTTCAAGTGTTAATCTGAAAACACTTGGGTTGTCTTGTAATTGGGTAGTGTGAACCAAATTACAAGGAATTGGTTGTTATGTGAGCCACAAAACACAAGAGAAATTTGGGTTGAGTGTTAGCCTTGTTAAAACACCTAGTTGGGAGTGAGCTTGTTAAAACTCCAAAGATTGTAATCTAAGTGATTAGATTAGTGAATACCTAATCTATGTTGGGGAGAGGAGTAGGGTTAGTTAATACCCAAACCTCTATAAAACTCGTGTCTCAATCTTCTTGGTGATTGTTTAGGCAACATATGATATGGTCAAATACAAATCCAAATATTATTATTTTCTAGATTACATTGCATTAGAAAATGCATGCTAAGGTGAATGATGACATGATGGATGATTATGAACTTGACCAATATGATTGTTCATATATGGATTTTAATTTTTATAAATTGCTAAATAGGGCATATGCGTCCCTGCCTCTCTCTTACTCTTTTTTTTAATATTTCTTTTCTTATCTAAATCACCTCAAATGTATATTGAGATTTTCTGGATTTGAAATTTTGTAATTAGATTACATAAGATTAGTTTACATAAGAAGTGCAAATGAGCAAAAAGCAAGAAAATGGCGCCATTTGTAAGAAGATTTAGAAACAGGAATATGATTTGTTTTTGGGTTGTAATTCATACATCTATCTAGGAGAGACCTAGTCAATCCTTCATGGCTCGAGGGATTGATGTTAGAATGTCCATAATCACTCCATGTAGTTACTGTAACTTTTAATATATGTCTTGGATAAATGGATGTAAGTTAAATAAATGCCATGAATATTATGATACTAAGAGAAACAAACCCCTCATTAAAATAATATTAAAACTAACACCTTCCATTAATATAGTAAGAACCAGAGTTTTTTTAGAGTTTGAGTTGTTGGTCAAACCCGAGTCCACTCTAAAAGAACACGTTCAAACCATGAAATAAGATTTTACTATTAATGGACTGGTTTTAGCAAGAAGCATTGATTTGTTGGGCAAACCCAAGGTCAGTGTGGATTGAGGCGAAATTGGGTAGTGTACATGAGATGTATACGTATCAAGAGTTGATAACCCAATGAGTGTGCACACTCTAACAATTGGTAGCACTAGATTCTATAGTTGCATGAGAATGCAATTAGTATGGGTTAGATACCTACCAATTGACCTAAGGTGGCTTGTTGGGCAAACCAAAGGTCATTCTTAGAGATATTGAATATCGACCCACTAGGAGAACTTCCATATATGTTCTCTCGGATTCAGAGTGAGGACTATGGATTCTCAATAAAATAGTGGGGACCATAATATGATTATTAAAGACCTAATATTGCATTCATATACATTTTCTACCATGTTTTCCTTTTACATCTAGGTTGCTAGAATCATGTCATCAAATGTGAATTTGTGCTCCATTCTTGAGTCAAATAAATTGACCGGGCCAAACTTCTTGGATTAGCTATGCAATTTGAGAATTATTCTCAAAGGTGAGTGCATAACATATGTCCTTGATGAGCCACTTCTTTCTCCTCCTCCTGCTGGAGCATCTGCTGAAGAGCAAGCTGCTTACAAGAAGCATCTGGATGATAATGAGCTAGTAGGATGTATTATACTCACCTCTATATCATCATAACTCTAGAAGCTACACGAGGCTATGGATGCAAATACCATAGTCTTCCATCATAGAGAGCTCTTTGATGAGCAAGTGAGATCTGAAAGGTTCGAGATCTCCAAGTTGCTCTTTTGCTCCAAGATGATAGAGGGGATATCTCCAGTACATCATGCACTAAAGATGAATGACTATATTGAGAGATTAGCATTTCTAGATTTTGTGATTGATCATGAATTAAGTATAGACTAAATTCTTACTAGTTTGCCTGATAGTTATGCATAGTTTATGTTTAATCCACAATACTCGAGCTAATCAATTTGCTCAAAATAATTGAGCCTTCTATCAAGAAAGAGAGTAAGGCTGTGATACTAGTGGACTCGTTGAGTTCTAATAAAAAGAACAAGAAGAAGAAGTTCATAAAGCCTAAGGGAGGCGTGGTCAAGAAAGAGGCCAAAGAGACTGCACCTGAAGGGACTTGCTTCCATTATGGCAAAGATGGTTACTGGAAGAGGAACTGTAAGACCTACTTAAAGTCTTTAAAGAAAAAGGCATCAAATGCCTCATCTACTTCAGGTATTTATGTCATTGATATAAGTATTATTTCTGATAATAATATATAGGTATTAGATAACGGTTATGACTCACACATATCTATTGATATGCAGGGCCTAAGGAACTGTGAACTGTAGACAACTCAATAAAGGAGAGTCAGACTTATGCATTGGAAATGAGGCGATAGTTGTTGCATTAGCTATATAAACTTATTTATTGACCCTCCATAGTGGGCTTGTATTAGAATTGGATAATTGCTTTTATGTTCCTATTTTGACAAAAAATATTATTTCTATTTCTATTTTGAATAAGAATAATTTTCATTTAATATTTGGTAACAATAGTTGTTCAATAATGTTGAATAGTATTCTTTATGCATCTAGTGCAATATGCAATGGAATTTACATATTAGATATGTCAAGTGCAATTAAAACAAGATAATCTAAAATCATCTTACCTATGGCATTGCCGCCTTAGCCATATTAGTGAGAGACATATGACTAAACTATACAAGGATGGTAGCTTACGATCATCTGATTATGAATCATATGACATGTAAATCTTGCTTGTTAGGAAAGATGATAAAATTACCTTGTTGCCCAAACAATCACCGAGAGGGGGGGAGGGAGGGGGATGAATTGGTGGGAAGTTAAAAATTTTGCACTCACAAGATAGTAGAAGAAGAAGAGAAGATTGAGACACAAATTTTATAGAGGTTTGGGTGTTAATTAAACCTACTTCTCTCCCTAACTTAGATTGGGTATTCACTAATCTAATCACTTAGATTACAATTTTGGAGTTTTGACAAACTCACTCCCAACTATGTGTTTTATCAAGGCTAACACTCAACTCAATTTTTCTTTATGTTTTGTGGCTCACACAACAACCAATTCCTTGTAATTTGGCTCACACTACCCAATTACAAGACAACCCAAGTGTTTTAAGATTAACACTTGAACCCTTATTCAAAACAATTAATAAAAGGATTGAGAAAATAAATTGCAATAGCTTTGGCACTTGTTAAGTTATTGGATCTCATTAAATGCCATTTTGGTAAGGTATTTATACTACTTACCTACTAATTAGCTGTTATAAAGTGGTGCCATAACTCTTTCTAACGTTCTCTTACAAGTGCATTTAATGCTGTCTGTAGCGAGAAGTGTCCCGGTCGGTAACCATGCTTTTCTGGTTGGGAAATGCCTAATTTTGATACGTGGCAGCTTCTGATTGACTAAAAATTCCAACAGCTAGTTTTTATTCAATTGTCCCTGTCGGGACTCTATGTGTTCCTGTCGGAATTTGCCCGATGATGCCACTACCAGAAACTTGGGTCTTCTTGGCTTTGAATCAGTCCCGGTCTAGACTATCATTCTTGGTCGGGACCAAAGTTAGTTTGACTAAGAATGTTTTGACTTTCTGATAATGTGGCACACTTTGGTGGTGTTTCCTCTTCAACGGTCACATCTTTTTGAATGTCTCGCTCGGACTGCAACCATTCTCGGTTGGAAAACTGAGTGTCCCTGTCGAGACATACCATGTCCCGGTCTGCTTTTGCTACTGGAACTTTTGGTTCATCATCCTGCAGAGTTTTCCAGTTTGGACACTTGCTTTGCTTGGTCTGCACTACAGTCCTAGTCGGAACATTTTTGTCCCGGTCTAGAAAATGCCAGTTTCGGTCGGGACATACTCTTTCCCGGTCTGCTTTTGCTACTGGAAGTTTGAAACACTTGAAGACAACGTTTTCTTGGTCTGGACATGTCACTTCCTGGTATGTACTTGTGTCCCGGTCGGGAGTTATACATCTCCAGGAAATTCTTAAGTTGTTCAATAAGGAAACCTTAACCAAGTGTGCTGAAACTTTGAACACTATCAAAACAACACTTATCAAAGATGTTAATAACAATTAATTTGATTGTCAAGATCAAAATAGAGAGCAATCACCCTATGGTTAACATACCTTTTAATGGAAAGGCTGAACATGCCAAAGGACAATTGGACTAATACATTTAGATGTATGTGGGCTAATGTCTATGCATGCCAAATGTGATTTTATCTACTTCATTACCTTTGTTGATGATTATTCACGATATGGGTACTTGTATCTCATAGGATACATATCTGAAACCTTTGAAAAGTTCAAATAATTCAGAAATATAGTAGAGAAACAACTTGGCAATAGTATTAAAACATTTAGATTATATTGAGGTAGTGAATACTCAAGCCAAGAGTTTTAGGATTATCCTAGGGATGATGGGATATTATCCAAGTGGACTCTACCTCACACGCCACAACACAATGGTGTGGCTAAAAAGAGAAACTGAACCTTGTTGGAGATGGTAAACTCAATGATGGGTTTAGTAGAACTACCCATATCCTTTTGGGGTCATGCACTTGAGACTACTGTTTATGTTTTAAATAAAGTTCTTTCAAAGACAGTTGATGTTACTCCATATGAGATGTGGACTAATATGAAATTCTCACTTTCACACATGGGGTATGGGCTTGTCCAACTTATGTGAAGTGAATTATGTCAGATGAGCTTGATACTAAATTTGACAAGTGTTGGTGTATAGGATATCCTAAAGAAACGATTGGATATCAATTCTACAATGCTTTAGATCAAAAGGTGTTTGATTCAAAGCATGCCACCTTCTTAGAGAAAGAGTTTCTTCTAAGAAAAGATAGTAGGTGCAGGGTTGAACTTGAATAAATACAATATGCTCAATCATAAGCAGATAAACTGCCTGAACTCGTAGCTAATACTCATACATATGTAGTAGCAGCTACACTTTCTGATACACAAGATCAAATAGATCAAATAGGATGTGTAGTGTGTTAGAGAGGTTCTCTAAAGGCAATCACCTTTAAGCACTTTAAAGGCATTTTTCACTTAATTGATGTTCATTTTATTATAAATTGATTGGATCTTAAATAAATTAGTTAAGTCCATGATATAAACATAGCATGAAAGAAATCATGATAATAAGACTCTTATCATGTGTAATTATGTTAGTATCTAAATTATCCCTAGTCATTAGATTAATGAGATGGGACATTAATAATCCGGATAGACTAGCACATGTTATAATCCTTGATTGGATCAAGCAGTAGATCTCATAAACTATGAACATGAGATGTTCAGAGTTAACATGTGAATGCTTGCTAAGAGTAGTCAAGTACATTGGATGACCTGTTATGAGACAATCATATGGATTATCTATTTAAATGTCAATGATAGTCTCATAATAGCAATAGTACAAGTATCCTTAGACTTGAGGTACTCTAGGATATCTTGGATACTAATTTTGTGCTTTGACTCCATTCCTTGTTACCTCATAGAGGTTGCTCATAGGGTGGTGATTGGGTACAGCTTGAGGTATTCGAAGGTAATTGGATAGTCGACAAAGGATTCACCACTCTTGATATAAGGAGAGTATACCTATAGCTTCTTGTCGGGGTCATTACTGGAGAATCTCTGGCCATAGTGGAAATATCATGAATATGGTCTTTAGTGACATGTCTAGTAGAGTAATGAGCGTAAAGGACAAGATCTAACATCACTTGGGCTATGTGTGATATAGTTAGTCTAGCGAGAGTTGACACATGGTCCACGCTCTGAATCGAGTGGGGTATAGGATGGTGAAAAGACGAATTGCACGTATATTGTCTATGGTATGGAAATGTTCTTAGTTAAGCCATTGACTTTCCGGTCAATTGGAGGTCATGATGTGTTGCTAGATACTACTCATAACTTGCTCGAATTAATTGTTAGTTTGGATGGCTAATATAACCGAGAACCTAATGGGTCACCCACATTGGAAGTGTGAATAATGAGTAAAATGGTCTTAAATAGGATCCAAATTTTGAGAGAAAATATTTGGGGTTGAAATGTGATGGGATCACAGAAAAAATCTTGAGAAATTGCTTGGAGAGGTCATGGGTCTGCGCTGGCCCGTTGGCCCTGCCCAGCATGCAATTGCATGGAAGTTGGCTAATTTGACCAACTTTCCCTCTAATCCTCCTATTTTTCGTGCCACTTTGATTTTTGAATCAAATTTGGGTTAGAATGGTACTCTAAGACCCTAGAGAAAAAATGGAAGACATATAAATATTATTTTGGACAGAAAATAATATAGAGCCAAAAATAATTAAAGTGTTTTAATTTCATTTTCTCTTAAAAGATCAATTTCTTTGCTATCATATAGAAATTGTTCAAGTTATCTCCCAGAGGGTTTTGTTCTTCAATCTTCACATGGATAATGTTAGAAATACATTTATTTGGATTGTTGTAGTTTGCGACAACTCCACAAGGTCAAAAATTGAAGAACAAGTCAAGAAATTAAAAGGCATTAATTTCTAACTATGTATTTCATAAGTTAGTTTTAATGGAACAAGTAGATTCCTATGAACCTGGTTTTGAAACTTTTAATTTCCACTACGTTTTATGAATGTGATTCATCTTCAAATCCAAAAATTAGTATTAGAGCCCCCTTGTATCCATTAAAATTAATTTTAATTCAATGTGCAATTGGATTGCACGGTTTTGGCGATTTTGGTTCTATAGGTATGAAAAATTGAAATTTATTTATAAAATTTGTTTTAAATTTTTTTCTTTCTATAATCTGATCATGGAATGAATGAAAATTATTATTTTGATTGAAAAATGGTTTCAATGTGAATCAAATAATTAATTTCGAATTTATTGCTGAAAATTTGTAATGTTGTTTGGTTTGTATGATAGGGCTGTTCATAATTTTTTTGTAATTTGATTATGAAAAAATTATTTATACATATTGAGAATACGTTTAAGCCTATGAAGTGTCAAATAATTAATTAAACATTGTTTTAATTAATTTTTTAAACAAACATCAAAACGGATCTGTTTTAGTGCACCCGGCGTGGTTGTTTTGTTTGAATTTTTTGTATGTGTATATTTCATTTTCAGCACCTTAAAATATTTTTTATGTGATATTTAATGTGTTATTTTGATGTTAAATTCATGTCAAAATTATTTTACTCGAATTTAAATTTCCAAATTAATTCTAGATGATAAATGAGTCATTTTAGGTGTCTAGTGTGTTGGTTCATTTGTCTTAATGATTTTAGCTTGTGCCAAAATTATTTTGATAGACTTGAGTTGACCTAAAGAAATTTAGAATGATGATATAAGGTTCTAAAAATTTTGGAAATTTTTAAAAATTAGTTTTAAATTAATTTAAGTTGAGCAATTACAATTATAGTATGACTAGATAATGATATGTATGTTAAAATTAAATTGTTTAATTTTTGACATCATAAAACTTGATTTCAAGGTAGATTAATTTTGAATTAATTTCTGAAAATATAGAATTTAATTAGTTTGATTAAATATTAAAACCCATATTGAAATGACATACAAAATTAAATTAATCGAAACAACATAAGTAGGCAATTTCGGTTCAAGAGTTGAAACTGACTTTCATATTTGGAATCCAAAATTGTCACCACCTTATTTTATTTTATGTATTAGAGAATGCATGCTCAGGGTGAATGGAATGACATGATGAATGATTATGGACTTAGGCCCAATGTGATTGAGCATGCATGATTTATTTTGTTTTATGGTAAATAGGGCTTGCATGTCCCTGCCTCTTTTTTTTCCCATGTATTTCTTTTATCATTTCACTCTCCTCAAATGTAAATTGAGTTTTTTTATTTTGAAATATGTAATTGGATTACATAGGATTAAGATAGAATAAAAATGTAAAAGGAGCAAGAAGCAATATAGACAGTGTCATAAGTAAGAAGACTTAGAAATATAAATTTGATTTCTATTTTATATTTTGTAATTCATCCATTTACCTAGGTTAGACATAGTCAATCATTCCATGGTTCGAGGAATTGATGTTAGATTGTCCATATTCATGTCATATAGTTATAGTAACTATTGAATATATGTCTATGTATGGAATGTTGGGTTTAGAGCATGTATTATATACATATTACGTAGCAAAAAATAAAAATTTTCAAAACTCGAATCAAGAGAATTGACTTGTGCCAATTAAAACTAATTTAATAAAAGAAAAATTCAGAAATTATACCTTTATAGTTTCTTGATTTATCTTCAACTTCTCACCTTGTTGGGTTGTAGCAAACCACAACAATCCAATCTCGGATTGTCTCTAACAATATCCATGCAAAGATAAAAGAATGAAACCACTTGGAAATGACTTGAACACACCTCAAAGTGATAGCAATAATATGTATTCATATGAGAGAAAAATTAAACTCTTTAATTTTTCTTAATGTCTCCAAAAAAAATTTTTCTCCCAAAAATTTTTTTTGTCAATTTTCTGTCTATTGAGGTGCTTTTGATACAAAAAAATATCAGTTTTAATTGACCAAAAATTAAGAGAGGAGAAATGGGAGTTATTTTGGATTAATGGCCTTAATGGCCAACATTAATAGAATTGGTGAGCTGCTGCGCGCTGGCACGTGCAGCAGCCCGCCTAGGCCCGCACGGGCCCGTTAACCCTCCCGAGTGATTTTTTTCCACGATCTTATCATGAACAGACTCAAAATAATTCTCTCATATTTTTGGATCTTATCCAAAACCATTTTACTCATTCTTTACATCTCCAAAGCATGTGACCCATTAGGATTCCGGTTATATTGGCTACTTAAATTATCAATTAATTTAAGCAAGTCTTAAGCAATATCTAGCAACACATCATGACCCCCAATTAACCATAAAGTCAATGGTTTTGACTACGAACCTTTCCATAGACAATTTATGTACAATTTATCTTTTCACCAATCTATACCCCACTCGGTTCAGAGTATGGACAATATGTCAACTCCCATTAGACTGATTACGTCACACCTAACTCAAGTGATATTGGATCTTGTCCTTAAGACTAATTACTCTATTAGACATGTCACTGAAGACCATCTTTATGACATTTCCACTCTAGCCAGAGATTCCCGAGTAATGTCCCGATAAGTGGCCATGAGTATACACTCCCTCTATTCAGAGTGATAAATCCTTTGTTGGCTACCCAATTACCTTCGAATGCCTCAAACTGTACCCAATCACCATCTTATGAGTAACCTATATGAGCTAACAAGGAATAGAGTCAAACTACAGAATCAGTATTCAAGATATGCTTGAGTACATCAAGTCTAAGGATACTTGCATCATTGCTATGATGAGACTATCATTGACATTTGAATAGAATATATATATGATTGTCTCATATAAGATCATCTAATGTACTTGGCTACTCCTAGCAAGTATCCAAATATTAACTCTAAACATCTCATGTTTATAGATTATGAGATCTACTGCTTGATCCAATCAAGGAATATAATATGTGCTAGTCTATCCGGATTAATAATGTCTCATCTCATTAATCCTATGACTAGGAATACTTTAGATACTAACATAATTACACATGATAAGAATCTCATTATCATGATTTCCTTCATGCTATGTTTTGTATCATGGACTTCATTAATTGATTTAATATAACTATCAATTCATATATCAAATGAATACCAAATTATTAAAAATGTCTTTTATTAATCAAATAAACATGTACAATAAATGCTAAAGATGATTGTCTTTAGAGCACTTCTCTAACAATCTCCCACCTACACTAAAGCCAATTGCCTTTATATTGAATTCCATAGGCGAGTACATGAGAATCATATTTCGTTTGGGGGAAGTGGCTTAGTTAGAGGATCAGCTATATTTTGATTAGTGGGCACTTTCTCTATTTTTACATCATTCCTTCCAATGATTTCTCTAATCAAATGGTATCTTCTGAGTACGTGTTTGGATTTCTGATGAGACCATGGCTCCTATGCTTGTGCAATGGCTCCATTGTCGTCACAATACAATTGTATTAGACCAACAATGCTAGGAACCACTCCAAGTTCCATGATGAATTTCTTAATCCAAACCGCTTTCTTTGTTGCTTCGGAAGCTGCTATGTACTCTACTTAAGTTGTGGAATCAGCAGTCGTTTCTTGTTTGGAACTTTTCCAACTAACTACTCCACCATTAAGTGTGAACACATAACCTATTTGGGATTTTGAATCATCCTTGTCAAATTGGAAACTGGCATCAGTATACCCGCTCACTACAAGGTCTCCATCTCCATATATTAAGAATACATCCTTAGTCCTATTCAAGAACTTAAGGATATTCTTAACAGCCACCTAATGACCCTCACCAGGGTCTGATTGGTATCTGCTCATGACACTCAGAGCGTATAATACATCGGGTCTTGTACATATCATAGCATACATGATTGATCCTATAGCCGAAGCACAAGGGATCAAACTCATGTGTGTCCTCTCATCCTGTGTCTTTGGACACATAGATTTTGAGAGGGTAATCCCATGGGTCATGGGAATGTATCATCTCTTGGACTGCTCCATACTAGACCTCTTTAGCACCTTGTTTATATATGTAGGCTGTGAAAGACCAAGCAACCTTTTACATCTATCTCTATAGATCCTTATCCCCAAAATGTAGACTACTTCTCTAAGATCTTTCATGGAGAAATTCTTGGATAACCAGATTTTGACTAATTGCAAGATTGAAACATCGTTTCCCATTAGCAGTGTGTCATCTACATACAACACAAGGAAAATGGTTGCACTCCCACTAACCTTCTTATATACACAAGGTTCATCCATATTTTGTGAGAAACTAAACTGTTTAATTGTCTTATCAAACCAGATATTCCAACTCCTGGATGCTTGTTTCAATCCTTAAATGGACCTTTGAAGTTTGCATACCTTTTCGCCATCTTTAGATATGAAGCCCTCTGGTTGTGTCATATACACATCATCGGTTAGGTTTCCATTAAGGAATGCAGTCTTCACATCCATTTGCCATATCTCATAATCATAATGAGCAGCAATGGCTAGAAGTATCCTTATGGATTTAAGCATAGCTACTGGGCTAAAAGTCTCGTCATAGTCAATTCCTTGTCTTTGACGATACCCTTTAGCTACCAATCTAGCTTTATAGGTAAACCGCATTACCATCCATGTTGGTTTTCTTCTTGAAAACCCATTTACACCCTATGGGCTTTGTCCCTTCTGGTAGATCAACCAAAGTCCATACTTGGTTTTCATATATGGAATCCATTTTTGACTTCATGGCTTGAAGCCATTTGTCATATTCTGAACTATTCAGAACTTCTCCATAGGTTGTAGGCTCATCATCTTCTATGAGCAATACATCA
>CATIWF010061774.1:2500-12751 GCA_949630135.1 Balakata baccata
TAAATAGTCTAGCATATCCACATGTAATTCATCCATGTATCATTTTCATATATCATATGTCGTATCTTTGTCCATGTATCAACATATACATATTCTTTATCTCATGTCATATCATGTTCCATGTATCATCATGTACATATACATATATCTCATGTCATATTATGGCATATCATATAAGTATATCATTATCCTTATATCCATTGCCCTTCTCAAGCGTGGAACACAATGAATGCATCACAAAATTCATGAGCACACTTTTAGAGTCGCACCCACGAAGTACATTGCGAGTGGGAAGTCCTTAGTCGCGATCGCAACTTCTACGACACCAATACCATAGATTTATTGTTTTTACATGCAAAATCAGCTATGTTTTTTTCCAAAGCCACCAACTCATTATAGAAGCATAATATGACATTTATACAGCCAAGATCATTATTATAATCGTGCCATAATCTGTTTAATACATGTCTCAATTTAACATGAAAATCATAAATAATCCATGGCATTAATCCATACAATCGAATTCAAGCCATTCAGATCAAGGTTTATGGCATTCAATAGAGGCATATCATTCAATATACCTATACATGAGCAAGCATGCAGCCAGAAAGTGAATAAATATGATTATATGTATAAACCTTAATCTATAGAGTAGAAACTAAGAATCTCATGTCTCCCTAATGTTCCAAGTTCTTTCCTCACCTTCTGTACCGTTCTCTAGCATCAAAATACACGAGCCAAGTTTCACCATACAATCCAGACAATTTGTTCTTAAGGGAACCCAATCAAAACATGGACAAAACCCTAACTTTAATGATAATAATCCGTTAAACTCAATATAAAAGTGTTAGGGAATCAAAGCACTTACTTAAATACCTCTATAAATTCTAGAATAATGGTAAAGAACTCAGATTATAGGGCTGTTCAAACCCAACCTTATGTTCTAGAGAAGAGCACCCAAAAACCATTGATTAAACATTTTTAATTCACTCTCAAATATGTTTTTATGGTTTTTAATCAATAGAGAATGAATGATCTAATCTCTGGTCGACCTCTAATGTTTGTGGGTAGCTAGGCTTGTCAAAAAGATGAAAAGGATGAAATAAGATCGGGTTTAAATAGTGTTACTGTTTAGACAAAATAGCGACCACGCTATTGGTATCGCAAGTGCGAAACATTTCGCAAGTGCGATCCCTTCATAGCAAGCACGATTCTGTTTTATTCCCAATTCTTCAATTTAAGCTCAAAATTGATCCATTTTATATTCTTACTTTTAATTATCATAATACCCCTTATGTTCCATATTACGTCTAGGCCTTATTTTGTGGGCATTACAGTCATGCATAAATTCATATCTCATGTCATTTTTGGGAAGGGTGAGATTAGTAAGGTCAATACGAATGAGTTGTTCCTTCTTTGATGCATGCATAAAGGGAAGAATATAGCTATAGGTGCATTTATTTTTGCTGTCTCATGTCATGAGTTACCCCACTGCACCATTGTGTTTAGGACATATAGTCACTAAATTGGCTATTAATCTACATGGTTTTGATTCCGAACAATACTTATTTGGTCAAAATGAAGAACCTAGGAGACCTTAACTTTGCTGCATTGCTTAATGCTAAACCCTTACAAGGTACAAAGAGTTCCTACACTTAGGCCCTTACAACTAGCACTGTGCAGGGTACTATTACTGGAGCCGGTTCATCTTTGGCTGCCCTATTGCAACATGTAGAGGATACTAGCTCGAAGGATGATGATGATTAGGCTATGAATACCACCATAGAAAAGATGGAAGCCCGTTACATGTTTAGATTTAATGTATTAGAAGAGAGGTAGAAGGCAATGGATAAGCTCCAGCAAGCCATGGAGGAATATCAACATGTTAACTTCAAGGAGCTTAAGGCTAATAACTTGGCATTGGTTGAGTAGTTGTGAGAGATCCACTACCTCATTTACACCTATCTAGCGAGCCACCATAGTACTCAATAGTGATTTTATCTCCTTAGGGGAGTTTTTTTCGCCCTCACTCTTTCAATTTTTGGTTTTATTTTCTTGTGAGCCATTGCGGATATTGCCTCATTTAAGTGTGGGGGAGGATAGTTTTCCTTATGGTTTATGTTTGATATGTGTTTTGTTTGTTGTGTGTTTTTCTTTTATTCTAGATTTAGTTTCCTTGTGATCTCTAGTAAATTTTTTTTCAAGCAAAATTTTGAGTTTAATTGTGTGATTATTGTGTTTTGTGTCTGAACCACTCTGTTACCTAGTTTAATCTCTAATTTTCCTATGATAACTAATGAAGGAATGCTAAGTTGTGCTGAAAATTAAGTAATAAGATTAATTAGCTTAAGATGACTCTAATACCTTTCTTATACTTATGATCAAATGCCCTTTAATTTGGTCAAATTCATTCTTTTGCTTATATAGTGTGTGTAATCTTGGTAAGCTAGAAGTTTATACGTGATAGTGGTTATGTATTAATTCCCCAGCATTTGCATACTAACCCTATCATTCTTTCATACATTTTTTAGCCTTTTTAGAGCGAACATCACTTTTAAGCTCGTATTGTTCTTTCTTTTGCAAGAATAAATTCAAGCATAGAATGATTACTCTTGAATTTACTTGCAAATACTAGTTGAGATTGCAATTTGTATTGTCAAGACACTTAAGTGATAGAGGCACTTAGGATTGACCCTTTGGCTTACTTTTGAAAACCTACCTTATATTATCCCCTAGTTTACCCCTTTGAGCCTTAACCGTTTTCTTTGGTTGAACACATTACAATTAGCTATATTGTTCTTTTCTTTGTTTTATCCACTTATTGTTACCCGCAGTTACAAGGGTTAGTGTCAATCAAAGATCAAACCGATTTATCATGTGAACTACCACTAGCATTTGTTTGAGCTTGTTGAGGGTGAGTTCTTAAACATTGAGCAGTAGATTAGCAATGAGTATAATGCTTGTGAAAAAAAATATATAATAGGGATGATAAAAATAAAAAATAATAAAAAGGGGGGAAAATAAATAGAAAAATCAAGGAAGAGAGCACAGCTCTATGGATGGAGCACATATTGGGTAGAAGCATAGAAAGTACGTCGTCGTAAGCTGCTCGATTGTCAGTTGATTGGACTCTCTTCTTTTTGCTATGGGAAGTAGGAAAAAAATGCCTTGTTTTGGTTTATACTATTCTTCTATGATGATTAGCCTCATTTTCCTTTTCCTACCCTTCACCCTAACCCCATTACAACCCTTAAAGACCTCTTGATTTGTCACTTAGCAATATAACAAACAGTGGAGATTGGATTAGCATGCAAACCTATGGATGTGCTTATTGTGTTTGAATGAGAGCTTGCTTGAATATTTTAGCCTAAACACGTTGAGAGAATGGAGAGGCATAAGGAGACAAGTGTGGGGGGAATTTAATGGATATACCTTTATGGTGTGCAAATGAATAGCTTAACGAGATTGCTTGCAACTTTGTATGAAAAGTGCAATATGATCGTATTAATTTGTTTTCGATTAGAAGAATGAAATTGGAATTAAGATTGAATAAAGCATAATTGGTTTTGGAGCTTATATTTTTGTCATTATGGGCGCATTAGTGAAGCTTAGGAAGATTGAATATTAAGTAGAGAGTAGGATGGTTCATTTTTGTGTTGTGTTGATTTGTTTCTTATTCTTGCATGCTTAAGGGTTGCCTAGGGACAAGCAATAGCTAACTGTGGGGGAATTTGATATGGTTGTCATTTATAGTATAAATTGTGTGTTTAGTATACACATTGTGTTTGTTCTTTGTCGATTCGGTCTCTTTTAATAGTGTTTATATTTGTAGGAGTTGGTGTAGAAAGTAAGTGTCTTCAAGGCCATTTGGTGTCAATATAAGGTTCATGAAGGTTGGAGAAGTAAGGCGAAGAGTTTAGAATCGAAGCAAAGCTACTCACCAACTACACAGTTGTGCAAAGCTGCATAGTTTTTAGACTAGAAGCTACTATGCACAACTTGTGTAGAGGTCATGAACTGTGTAGCTGACTGATGCCAAAACCAATCTAACCTCACCATGACCCGTGCAAAAAGCCACGTCCATGTTGTTTTCTTAAATGTGTTACTATGCACAACCCCTGTAGACTCACGAGCTCCAAGACTTTATTTCCAATTGACGATCTAACTTTGGATTGTGTGGGCCTATGTTTTCTAACTAAATTCCTATTGGTTGGGACCACTTTTTGAGATGTAATTAGTGATTAATTTTGGGATTTCAAGGGAGTTTGGTTGTAAATAGAAATTTAATGAAGAAACCTAGGTATTTAAGGTTCTCATTCATTTGTTTTTAGGCAGACTCAAATTAGACATTCTTTGATTCAATTCCTAGAGACTTTAGCGGTGGAAGAGACCTTGGAATCCACCATGGTTGTTGTCAGCAATCCATGCCTCTCAAATTGTGATTCCTATACCGTGAGACAGAAAGTATGGAGCTTTTGACGGCGCTAACAAACCATTTAAAGGAGTTTTGAGTCTTCAAGTCCTAGGGAGTTTTAATTCAAGTTTTTATTATTTTTATTATTGTAACCATGTTTAGTTTGAGCACTATATTCAACTTGACCATAGTGATAGCCATGCTTGGCTAAACCAATTTGTTAGGTATTTAGTAGCTACATAGGCTGTAAGAACTTTTCTTTTATTTTAATGCAGTTTAATTCTTTCCACTATCAATTGAGCTTGATTACTTTTGAATTGTATGTTTGATTGGCCAACTTGCATTTAATTTGGAAGGAATATGTTAATGTTTGGTTATTGGATGAACCATCTATAAAATTTGATTCGGACGTTAATTGCAATATTAGGTTGGGTAGATAATGATTAAGTAATAACTAATTAAATTAACATTCATTGCGTTTAATTGAATCCGGGAAAGGGATTACATTTTAGGGTTGTTTGCTAAATACCTAACTCTGTCTCATTCATTGGTTTAAATATCTTTATTACTTTCACTTTTTTATTTGTTTTGTCTTAATTAGTTTAATTCTCAAATATTAAAAATATGATTAGAATGTGTATGATCATCAATTTGTTTCCATTAGCAATTTATAGTAATTAGGAGTTAAGCCAATTATTCCTTATAAGATCGATCTCAAGAGTAAGCGTACCAATATTGCAGTCGGTTCGTACACTTGCGACTATATAATTTGGGACATCACCTTTATGATTGCAAGTTATATCCTTTCTTTGAAGCTTATAAGTGTTGTATGTAACCTCTAATTTCACCTACTTCATCCTAAAATATTGATATTTTCCCAATTGCTCAAACTTAGCTGGTTTATTTTCTTTTTCTTTTATATAATTGAGAGAAAATTAAGGAAAACAAAAAAGTCTCCTCTTATAGTATTTCATTTATAGTTAATAAATATTGATTTCAATTCTAATATAATAATATTAAAATAGAATTTAGCAATTTTTTTTAAAAGTAATATGACTTTTTGCTACTGTTATTTACAAAAATACAACAGTAAAAGATTCACCTTTTATTTGATATTATTATAGAAAAGAGCAACAAAAGGTCTACCTTTTGCGACTAGGTTTTATAAAAGTCAACTGCAAAATGTAGACCTTTTACTACTAATAACAATAGTAGCAAAAAGTCAATTAGTTTTTTGCGATTCTTTCATTTGCAGCTTCCTACAACAGTCACAACAAGTCAAAATTAAAGGCCACAAAAAATCATTTTTTGTATTAGTGCGTTCAAGTGATAACCTAACAGATAAAGACTTTGCCTACAACAATATTTGAAAGATTTGTGTGAGACATCAAAATACATCGGCTTAGAGACTTGAAGTGATTCTTTTAAGGGGAAAAAGTATACATTGTACTCTTTTTTCTTACTAAGGTTTCGTCCCATTAAATTTTTCTAGTAAGGTTTTTATGAAACAGCTTCATATGTGTATTATACAAAAAATACACTATTTTTCTTTTACTATGTATTTTTTTCCACATGATTTTTCCTAATGAGGTTTTCACGAGGCATATTCTTATTAATGGACATCCAAGGAAGAATGTTGTAAATGTTATTATTGAACGAATGTCCATAACTCGAGGTATTTATGTTCTTGTTAATGGAACTCCCTTATTCTTCATTGTATTTCATAATCTCTTATCCTTTGATTTTCTAGCTTAATTGTGTGGTTTTATTGTCATTTAATTTCACAATTAAATTTTGTAACTCATGTCCTTTGATGCACACATATAAGCCTATAAATAGAGGCATAGTAAAAGAACAAAGTACAATTGAATATAATTTCTACATTCTCTACTCTTTTCCTCCTTTCTATTTTCTACTTTATTTTCATTACATATTTTCTTTAGTTTATTTTTTTTATAACAATTCAATCGATTTTAAAACAATAATAATTTTTTTTATTTCAACTCTGATCATAATTCTTTTTAATTTTTAAATATTATTTTTTGCTTCTATTTGAAGTTCACTAAATGAAATAACAATCATATTATGAGCATTTAGTAATGGTTATTTCAGACGTCAATTACCAAATAAAAGAGAAGTGAGCTATCAATTTTTGAAAAGTTTATTGTTCATCTGTTAAGAATTAAAACATCATATATATATATATATATATATATATATATAAAGAGAAAAGAAGGTGCAAACATAATCTTAACATGTAAAAATAATTGGCACAATATCAGCCAACGTTAAATGCCTCCAACTTGTACGGACTGCCATCGGTTTTAAACCAACTTCACCCTTATCCCAAAATATCAAAATTATTATTGTTCTTGTAAATCTCTCTCATTTAGGTGCTTTGTTTCGCCTTGGTTGCTGAACAACGCCGGCTGCCGTGAGAACCCTTGCGACAGGGCGAAGGAGACTACCAAGAGCAAGGATAAGCTGGCAAAATTAGGAGGAGAAAATGGAAGGCAATAGCACTGAAAATTTGAATCACATGCCAGGAAATATTTCTCTCCATTGTTATATTGTGAATATTACAGCAGAAAATGCTTATTGGCAAAGTGAAAACCCCTTAACTCAAGCTCTCCCTCTCTTATTATGGCAGCTCGCCTTAGGCCTCTTGATCAATCGCGTTCTCTTCTATATTTTAAGACCTTTCAATGTTCCTCGAATTGTCACTGATATTTTGGTACGTATGTTATAAAACAGGGATAGCTGTTTGAAAAAGAGCATATAAAAACCGAAGATGACTTTTATCAAACATTTAGAGGGCAACGAATTAACTGAATTTAATAAAATATTAGGAATTCCACGTTAAATAGTTTTAATTATGTTTTTGCAGGCTGGTATATTGATTGGGCCAAGTTTCTTAAGCAAATATCATTTGTTTGCGAAGATGTATCCATTGAGAGTCATAATGGTAGTAGAAACGCTTGCTTATTGGGCAATGACTTTCCATTTGTTCTTGACTGGTTTAGAAATAGATATAGGTTCTATTGCTCGACTAGGCAAGAATTCAATCTGCTTTGCCATCTTCGTCACTGTCCTCCCCTTCCTATTGGGAATTTGCCTGTTTTTCGTTCTAGAATATATTGCAAATGATCCTACTTACAGAAACACCGGTTGCGTCTTTTGGGCAGTGGCTCTTTCAGTCACAAGCTACCCAGTGGTTGCTCGAATTCTATCTGAACAGAAGCTTCTGCACACAGATATAGGAAGATTAAGCATGGGTATTTCTTTAGTGAATGAATTAGGTACATGGGCTTTTCTTACCTTCTTAATACCAGCAAGAATTGGCGCAGTTCACACAGTATTCTCTGTAATTTCCACTGCTGGCTTTGCAGCTATTTGTGTGACGGTTGTTCGCCCATGTCTATCTGCAATAATCAAGAAAACTATAAAAGGAGACACATACAGTGAATACTTCCTAAGCTTCATTGTGGAATTTGTTTCTTTCTTTTCTTTGATTAGTGATATTCTGGGCACCACCTCCATTTTTGGAGCTTTCTTGTTTGGGCTCATAATTCCCGATAGGGTTCTTGCAAGTGTTCTCTTGGAAAAATTTGACGACTTTGTGACTACATACATATTGCCATTATATTTTACCTCAATGGGGAGAAGAGTTAACATTTGGAATATGAAGAATTGGGATGTGTCATTGCTGATGGTGTTATTGTGCTGTGTTGTTAAGTTTGCAAGCGTTTACATAGCTTCTCGTCATCTCAAAATCTCTCGTAAAGACACTTATACGCTCGGTCTGCTTTTGAATTCTAAAGGCCTCTTGGCTGTAATCATCCTTAACATGGGATTTGACAAAAAGGTAAAATTTTAATAATTTATTTTGAATTTTGCTTAACAATCACACATGCATATATATTCAGTAATTGTTTTCACATCGACTAATATAAACAATTAGAGAAATTTTTAAATAGTTTTTAATTTTTTTATATTACAAATAATTAATCAAATATGTATTACTCTGTGATTGTATTAATTTCCATAAGAATTTCTCATTTACAACCAGCAGCGGTGTAGATATAGTGGCTGCTAATCCATAACAGTAACTAGTGTCAATATTTTTAATACGTATTGTAATAATTTTATGGTAAGTTCGTGATGATAGTGAAATACGTTATATATGTTGATTTTGAATGTGTTTTAAACTAAGTTATCCTTAGCAATTGTGTGATTGATGCGCAGTATTTGTCAGAAGATGCTTATGTGATAATGATTATTGCCACCATGCTGATGACCGGAGTTGTTCCGTACATGGTGTCAACGATTTACAACCCGACTAGACGGCGCGGCTATAAAGGAAGGACAATACAGAATGCCCGACCCGACTCCGACTTCCGGATCCTCACATGCTTCCAGAGTTCAATCAATGTCACCGGCATGATCAACCTCTTAGACTCTTCCAATCCCACAAAAGATTCCCCTCTCTGCGTTTTCGCTATGCACATTGTCGAGCTGACCGGCCGTGCCTCCTCCACGCTCATCGTCCACCAACCAGGCCGGACCAAGAATCGCAAATATGAAGGCTATTCTGAACAGATAGTCGATTCGCTTTATACATACGCGGGCTTCAATGATCAGGTCGCTATGAACCCTTTAACTGCACTATCACCGTTTGCCGCAATGCATGAAGATATATGCAACGTTGCTGAGGATAAACGAGTAAGTTTCTTGATCCTTCCATTCCACAAATTGCCCACTCCTGATGGGAAATTAGAAGAAGATGGCAGCACATCTTATAGAGGTGTGAATCTAAACGTGTTAGCCAACGCACCCTGCACAGTTGGCATCTTTGTGGACAGAGGATTCGGTGCTGCTGGTGAATCTAATCTCACTATGCGACAAATTCTGATGGTGTTCATGGGCGGCCCTGATGATCGCGAAGCTTTATCATACGCATGGAGAATGGGAATGGGTCATGGGATTTCATTAAAAGTTGTTAGATTTATCCCTGCAGATGGGGCAAATCTTGAAGAAGATCGAGGCTCTGCTCATCAATCACATGTATCCGAAGAACTTATCGATGCAGAAAGAAGGTTGGATGATGAATTTGTGAATGAATTCAGGCTCAAATCTGAGAGAGAGGAGACTATGAGTTACGAAGAAAGAGTGTTGTATGATGATGAAGAACTAATTGCAGCCTTAAAAGAAATGCACCATGTATTCGATCTTTACATTGTAGGGAAAGGGGAAGGGATGAAATCGCCATTAACAGCTGCATTAATGGACTGGTGTGAATATCCAGAACTGGGTGCTTTAGGAGATTTATTGGTTACTTCAAGCTTCGCACAGGGTTCAGTTTTGGTACTGCAACAATATATTGGATTTGGTGAGGAGGACTATGAAGATGATGGAGGTTTTTCGGATGATAGAAGAGAGTATTTTTCAAATTGGCGATCAAACACATCGTAAAATGATGGGGATGTCACCTTCCACAGGGTGCTCATGGAAATGTGTAGAGATAAATAATAAATGGTTTAATTTCTATTTCCTTTTCATGTTTGTATGTATGTAATGATGCTAAAACTTTTAAACATATATTAAATTGATATAAAATTTTTTTTACTAAATTAGTATCAAATTTTGAAGTTATTTTTAGATTATAGCACTATATACTTTTTTTATTAATTTATATTGATGTAAACACCAAATTTACTGTTGTAGCCGCTAGATTATCCAGATTTACTTATATAGTCATTAGATTTACTGATGCAATTACCATATTTACTAATATGAATAGCAGAAAAGTTTTGGATACCATAATATGAATTTTAAAT
>CATIWF010061790.1:0-18017 GCA_949630135.1 Balakata baccata
TAAATGGCCATTTAATCATTTTTACTATTCATAACTCCCTATAATCTCCTCTCTTAATTTTTGCTCTATGAAACTGATATTCTTTTGGATCTAAAAGACCCCAAAAGACAGAAAATAGACAAGAAAAAATTATTGGGAGAAGAAAAAAAAAAGATTAATTTTTCTCTCAAAGGAGAACACAACATTACTAGCATTTTGTGGTGTGATCAAGCCATCTCCCTAGTGGTTTTATTCTTTCTTCTTCGCGTGGATATTGTTAGAGATAATCCTAGATTGGATTGTTATGGTTTGCTACAACCCAACAAGGTGAGAAGTTGAAGAAAATCAAGAAATTATAAAGGTATAAATTCTGAATTTTCTTTAGTTAAATTAGTTTTAATTGGCACATGATAATCCTTTGATTCGGGTTTTGAAAAATTTTATTTTCCGCTGCGTAACATGTATGTGATACATGCTCAAAACCCATTACAAAAGAGGTACTAAACACAGAAAAATCATCCATAAATGCCTCAATACACTCTTCAAGCTTATCAGAAAAGATAGAAAACATGCAACTTTGAAATGTGGTAGGGGTGCTGCATAATCTAAATGGCATCTGTCCAAAAGCAAATATGCCAAAGGGACATGTGAAAGTTGTTTTCTTTTAGTCTTCTGGAGTGATTGGAAATTGATAATAACTTGAATGACCATTAAAAAGACAATAGTAAACATGTTGGAATAATTTCTCCAAAATCTGATCAACAAATAGGAGTGAAAATTGGTCTTTTTTTTTTATAGCTAAATTTAGCTTCCTATAATCAATGCACATTCTCTAACCCATTGTGGTCCTAATTAGCACTAATTCTCCTTTATCATTTTTAACAACAGTGATTTCTGATTTTTTAGGGACTATATGGACTAGGCTCAGCCATTTACTATCAGAAATAAAGTAAATTATCCCTTCATCTAAAAGCTTTTGAACCTCTTTTTTAACCACTTCTTGCATATTAAGATCGAGCCTCCTTTGGATGTCTCTAACAGCCTTGACATTGTCCTCTAAAATGATTTTATAGATACACATTGTAGGACTTATGCCTTTAATATATGAAATTCCCTACCTAATGGCTTTCCTAAGTCTACTCAACTCTCTCACAATAGATTTTTCTTCACTGGGGGAAAGGTCTAAAGCTATAATGACCAGATATATATTTCCTTCTCCTAGAAAAGCATACTTAAGTGTGGAAGGGAGTTCTTTCAGCTTTACTGTAGGGGGTTCACGTTTACTCTCCATCTCCTTAGGTGAGAGAGGAGTCTCATCCTGTTATATGGTACCCTCATCTAACCTTTTAACACTCAAAGCTACTCCTAATTGTTCTTCCTTTTCCTGCTAATAAAAATCACAAACAAGTGAGTCTAAGCAACCAATATAAGAACATTCATCAAGTAGAGTAGTAGACAGATATGACATGGAATTAAATACTTTAAATTCATCTCGCTAAAATAGTCATAAAGAGCTTACCATTATTGATATCAATAATATTTTTGGTAGTTAACATGAATGGTCAACCAGTAGAATGGTTTTCTCCTTATTTCTAAATGGGTAGGTTTCCATGTCAAGAACAACAAAATCGACGAGAATGATCAACTTATCGATATGAACCAAGAGATCCTTTATTATACCTTGGGGATACTTGACTAACCTATCAACCAACTGAAGGCATATGAAAGTCGGTTTCAGCTCACCTAAACTCAATTTTACATATATGGAATATGGCATGAGATTTATACTTGCACCCAAATCGAGCATGTCCCTTACTCCCTTCTTATCCCCCATGGTAATGTCCACAGTGAAGCTTCCAAGATCCTTCATCTTGTGAGGTAATTGTTGCTGAAGAAACACACTCGTTGTCCTAGTAACCATCACCTTTTTATGGCTTCCATACCTCCTCTTTGGTAAAGCTAATTCCTTGAAGAACTTGGTATAAAAATGAGTGTTCCTGATCACATCCAATAAAGGTAAGTTAATCTCAACTTTGGAGAATATTTTAAAAATTTTAGAAAACTTCTTATCCTTTTTGCTGTCCCTTAGTTGGCCTGGAAAGGGAATCAGAGGCTGATAGGTTTCCTTTGCTTTATGAAAATCGGACCCCGAAAATGGTCTTTTTTTCCTTATTGCCCACTCTCTCCTCCTCTTCTTCTTGCCTAGTTTCTTGTATCCCATCATTTGTGCATTTTTCTATCTCTTCCTCATCAATCTTATCACCTAAAATATAAAAATTAACATCATCAGTGGCTACCTTTAGCTTATTATCATATTCCTTACCACTTCAAAGCATCATGATAACTTTGGCTTGCTCCATTTGGCAAGGTAGCTTCCTTTTTCTATTTCCTTATATGGCTTCAGCAATTTGCCCCTCTTGAATCTCCAACCATTTTAAGGATGCTTCAATAGAATCCACCCTTCTGTCCATTTTTTCAATCTTATCACAAGTGGTAGCTATAAAGCTTTGTAGTGTCTCTTCCAAGGAAGGCTTTATTGGTGCAATTGAAGGTACAGATTGGCCTTGAGTGGGGTACACGAGCTGGTTGTTGAGGTTATGATATTGAGCATTCGAGTTCCTTTGTTGCTGAGGTTGGCTTTGATCATTATTCCTCTATGAGAAATTATGGTGATTCCTCTAGCCCATGTTGTATGTGTTAGAATATGGAATGGTTTATAGCCTTGGCTAGAAGGAATTCATTGCACTTGCCTACTCCAATTCAATTCCTGTAGAAACATCAAGAGAAGGACAACTATTAGCTTCATGACTATAAATAGTACAAATGCCACATACCTTATTTGTAGGTGCATTCCTATTGTTGACCAACATCCTGACTTGCTTGGTTAATACCGCTATCTGTGAAGTCAGTTTGTTGTCTTAGAAACTTTATTAACTGACACCTTTCTTCCCCTCACACTCTTTTGCTGTGAGTTGGCACCAAGCATTTCATATATGTTTTAGAGCTCCTTAGCTATTCTCTCTCCCATCGCTCTACCAGTTGCATTATCTACTATGCATTGATACTGTTGAGATAGTCTATCATAGAAAGCCTAGTCACTACTGATAATGGAAATCATTAGTGAGGACATTGCAGTAGTAACATCTTGAATTTGTCCCAGGCTTCGTGGAAGGTCTCTAAATCCTTCTAGTAGAAATTTTGAATCTATCCTTAGTTCTCTTGTCTAGGAGTAAAACTTACTTATAAACTTGTGGTACACCTCATCCCAATATCAAAAAGAATTAGGAGGCAGGGTCATCGGCCATGCTTTTGCTCTGTCTTTTAATATGTATGGAAAGCATCACATCCTCAACTAGTCTTCCTTAAGAGTATTTAAAGGGAATGTGCTGACAGTAGAGTAAAATTCCCTTATGAATGTAAGAGGATCTTCGTTGGGGAGCCCATATAACGATGGCAACATATTTAAATGTATGCTTTTCAGTTCATAGTTTCTTATTGCCTCTCTTATGACTATGCAAGAGGTAGTGTTGCCAATTATCAGCTTAGCATAATCTTTCATGGCAAATTGCCTCTATATAGCTACTGCTTATGGTCTTGGTATGACTACTCTCGGCGGATCTTGATTTCTCAGTGGATTAGCCATCACTTTTGGAATTTGATCAACTTCTTCCTCAAATTCTAGCTCTTGTTGCCCTAATATTTCTTCTTTTTATTCAAATGATTGTTCTTCTGATCTCTGAGTTTTAGATTTAGGTTGTATTGTCTCTCAGTGGATGATTTGCCTAAGTTCGATCTTTTGCTAGTACCCGGCGTAAAATCACAATCAAAAACTAAAAAGTAACCAAAGATGCAAAACTGAAATATAGATTGCTAAACTAAGAATGTAAATAATCTAAACTAAATACAAAAATGTTAACAACTAAAATAATTAAAAACTAAAAATTAAATCAACAAATTCCCCAGCAACGACGCCAAAAACTTGATAAACCAAATTTAGTTACACACAAGTGTACAATCCGAATATAGTTGGCAAGACACCCTGAGGTCGATCTCTCAAGGAATGACTAGGTTTAAACCTTTAATTACCTCAAATTGCGAATGAACACATATAAAAGATCCTAAACATTCTAATCACATTTTGAGATTTGAGATTAAACTAAGAATATTAAAACAAGATAGAAGAAAGCCAATAAGACAATTGAATTAACCAATGAGACTAGATTAGGTATTTAGTAAGCGTATTTAGCACGCAATCCCCCTTTTTCGACTCAATTAAGCCCAATGAAATCAAATTCCATTGCTCTCCCCTTAAAACATCAGTTATCTAAACTAATGGTATAATTAAAGCCCAATCTAATTTTTAGGTTGAGTTATAGATGGTTCATCCAATAACTAAACCCTATGTTATTCATCCCAACTTAAATAAGTGATGGCCAGTCAATCATTAAAATTAGAACTAATGAAGATCAATCAAAACTGAAAGAAATATGAATTCATTAAAAATGGAGAAGTTTATACATCCTAAATAGCTACTAAATACCTAACAAAATGCTTAGTCAAGCATGGCTACAATCTTGATCAAGTTAATAGCAAAAACTAAGCTAGACATGTTTACAGCAGAAAATATAAAAGCAAGAAACTAGAAACCCCTTGATTCGGTGGATTTGCTTCACTCGAAAAGTATGAACTGCTGAAAATGGGAAAGAACAGTGGCTTCCAAGTTCTTTTCAACCTCTAAGTCTCAATAGGCATTTTTCAAAAGTCCAAAAGTGCAAAAAAAATCCAAAATAACTAGAACTATTTGAAACTAGCTTAAATACCTAAGTTTTGAGTTAGAGTTCTATTTACATTATGACTCTTAAAAAATTCCTAATTATGTGTTAAACAATCTTCGGAGAAGGCCTTAGGAATTGGATTACAAATCATGGCCCTACAAAATCTAAAATTGGATTTCCAGGTTGAAATAGGATTTTGCAAGTCGATATCGAGCACTAATCGTGCCTTGGGCACAGGTCGTGCATAGTACGTATACTTCTGAAAGTGATATGGGGAGTACAAGGGACATAGGTCATGCTGCTGGGAACTTCAAATTAACAAATATAGATGACACAAGTCATGCACAGTACAGTCTTCAAAAGGTAGCACAGTTGTGGCCCTGGTAGAGTAGTAAGGACGAACACTTCAAGTTTATGCATCTAGGGAGTATGGGTCGTGCTAATGTCATGGATCATGCACAGTGTTCCAAGGTCTGAATCCCCATGCTAATTGGTACAACCGTGCTACTGGTAATGAGCCAAATTCTTCAATTGAACACCTTGCCCTTCACCTCCATCCTTCTTAAGCCTCAAATTGACTCTAATTGTCATCAAAATTGCTCGTCTTCTACCTCAACTCCTACAAACAAGAAAACATATATAAATAGACTAATTTGACTCTATACTAAACTCACACAAAACATACGAAAAATATTACTACTAAAAATCACATCACCAACCATCATCTGGCTTTAACAATTAAACCAAACGGGGTCTAAATAACATTTTTAATGTTAGGGAAAATACCTTAAATGACAATTGGAATAAAATGAGTATATATTAGTGTGCGGAACTTGACTCCAAATATTTGAGATCCCAACATTAATAATTAGCAATTAATAAAAATTCTTACTAAATAAAACAACATCTTCTTTAACTGTCATTAATTAAATTCAACAAAAAATATAGTTAACTTACAAATTAGTAAATAAATACATGAAAAATATTTTTCATTATTTTTTAATTATATATATATTCAATTGGAGATATCATGGCCCTTCAATGTCCTCACATAGTAAAGACAATTGATATTTAGAGTATTTATTTTTCTCATAAATTGAGTACTTCTATTTTTTCAATGCTAGTCATCTGTCCCCAAATTATCATTACAACAGCAAATATTCTGAATCCGCTGGGAGAAAAATGATTAATAATTTTTAGTAAAGTAAGTACTTTATTAATTTTTTTCAAAAGAATATTTCATAGTGTTTGAATTTATTAAAATTTTAATTGTTTGATGTCAAGATTTTTTTTTTAAACTATTGGAATTATCCAACTAATTCAGAGTATGTTCGGTACCTTTTGCTAATGTAACTACATAACCAAGGTTCAAATTCAAAATCTTTAATTGAGATAAAAAAAGTTGTGTATCAATTCATCTACACTCTTTTTTATTTGATGTCAAAGAATTTTGTTTCATATAATTGATGTCTAAACAAAGAAAAACTTAAAAGTGTCTCTGATTAAGTATCATTACAGCAGCAAATATTAAGTACAAAGTAAGTATTTTCTTAATCTTTTAAAAAGAAAATTTCAGTGTTAAATTTTTTAAAATTTTCTCTGTTTGATGTCAAGAATTTTGTTTCATATAATTGATGTCTAAACAAAGAAGACTTAAAATGTCTATGATATACATTGCCATTGTTCACTATTTGTCCAATCCCATGCAATTATCAACTGCTGGCTGCCATAAAACCACTTAGCATTTATTTAGGGGACAAACATATAAATGGTACCAATTCTTTTAACTTAGTTACAATTTGATATTAAACATTTTTAATTGCTACAATTTGGGTACACTTTGGAACCCAAGTCAACATTTTACTAAAAAAAGTTGACGTGACATATTAACCGACTGATATGGTATGCTGACATGACATTTTCACATGATGACTTATCATTTTGACTGAAATTTTAACATAAGAACCAAATTATAACAAAGTAAAAAGATTGCGTACTAAATTATAACAATTAAAAGGTCTGATACCAAATTTTAATAAAATGAAAAAAATTGATACATTTTCTACATTTATCCCTCTATTTAGAATTTGCAAGTTTGGGATTCCTAGTTCTGATAACTAAAAAATAACCAATTAGTGATCAAACAGTATCAAGAACAAAGTAAATGATGAAAATATTCATTTCATTGATTAAGAAACAAATAAAGAACTAAACTCACTCTCTACTTTAAATTTTAAAAATAAAAAATCTATTAAAAATATTTTGTCCCTTTGTATGAAATGACTCTTTAATTAAAGAGAATAACTCAAATAAAAAACCTATTTAAAATGCTTTAATGATGGAGAAACTATTTAATAATTTTCTACACAAATTGGTCAGTTTCTAAACTTTGGTCCAATAAATTATTTTGTGACCCAACAATATCACCACCATGTAATAAATCACAGCACCACATCTTTCTTTCCATGCTCTTCCCTATTTATATTGCCATTGTTCATTACGGGTTGCTGCATAACACAACTTCCATTTTCTTTGGTACTTTTATCTTCCACTCTCCAAAACTCAAGTTTCTTCTCTTATGGCTTTTGTTTGTGCTCTTCGCTTTTTTCTATTCCTTTATTTCGCTTTTTTCTCCACAAGCGAAGTGCTTGGAGGATATTTCTTAGTTTGTGGTACTTATCCAAACTATTTACCATTTTATAGAATTTTTTTATAAAATTCCAAATTTATAATTGTTTCAAAACTATTTACAAATTTATGGTAGTTTTAGGTGATGTGGAGTGTTGAGCACAAGTTGGAGTGGCGTGCACTCAGTGCGCCAAGTCCTTTTTTTTTTTAAAAAAAAAATTTATTAAGTTGGCCACTCATTCACGTTAACCTTTTGTTTTGCATGCATGTATGTGTTATTTGTTATATTATGATATTATTATTTTTGTTAATTAAATGTATTTATTAATTTATGGTTAATTATTTTTTTTTAAGAAAAGTCAAGACACATAATTAAATCATACTTCTTATAATATATCATAAAAATGCTGTATAAACTCAAAATTTCTAACATTTAATGCTAACATTTTAATAATAAATAATAAGTTAAAAAAATCAGATATTCTAATCTCAACCGAAAGTATTTCATTGAAAAAAAAAAAATACTGAAACTATTTCAGTGAGGGAAAAAAGAGTGTGCCAATCCAAGTATCGCACGCAGTGTGGCGTGCCATGTGGGAGACATGAGCCACTTGGACTGGTGCGTGCACAGTAGACCACTTTGTCCATACCACTTTGTCCATCCAAAACTACCATAAATCCGGAATTTTGTAAAAAAAATCATAAATTGGTAAATAGTTTTGGTAAGTGTCGTAGACTAAGAAATATCCCATTGCTTGGCAAATCCACTCCCGTTTTCGCTTGTGATGTGAAAACCAATCCATCACTAGCTACTTTTGGTTTCTATAACGTGTCTTTGGGGGTAACTGAAAGAGTTGCTGACTTGGTGAAGAGACTGACATTGCAAGAGAAAGTTGGGTTCTTGTTTGAGAATAAAAGTGTGAGCAGACTTGGAATCCCGAAATTTGTATGGTTGGCTGAAGGTTTACATGGTGTCTCTTCTTGTGGTTTCGCTACCCATTTCAACAATGAAGTACCTGCAGCAACAACATTTCCTCAAGTCATTCTAACTGCTGCTTCTTTTAATACTTATCTTTTTGAAGCCATTGGAAAGGTGACACTTTCCTCTGTCTTCACTTACCATTTTTCATTCTTCTGTTGGATTTTTAGTACCCAATAGGTGGAATTATATAATTAAGGATTATGTGGATTCAAACTTCATAGATATAAATCTAACAAATGATTATGGGTTGTGAGTTTGGCAAGGTGGTTTCTACTGAAGCTAAAGCAATGCACAATCTGGGACTGACAGGATTGTCGTTTTGGCACCAAATTTTAACATATCTCGTGATCCCAGATGGGGAAGAGGGCAGGAGACTCCAGGTGAAGATCCAAAACTCTCAAGTGAGTACGCGCCGTCTTTTGTTAGAGGTATGCAAGGAAGAGATTCTGATAAGCTCAAGGTTGCTGCCTTCTGCAAGCATTATACAGCCTATGATCTTGAAAGTTGGAATGGAACGGATCGTTACCATTTCAATGCTGTGGTAATTCAATTTTTGTTGGATTCAACATTAGTATTTGAGTTTTGTGCATGATTTCAAGATTGTCATTCTGTTTTTTGTGATGAATTAGGTGATGAAACAAGATTTAGAAGATACATTCCAATCACCATTCAGGAGTTGTGTTGTGGATGGAAATGTTGCAGGTGTCATATGTTCCTACAATCAGGTCAATGGTAAGCCTGCTTCCGAGGCCATTGGAAACTAAATGGGTACGTTATTAGTGTTGCTTCTCCAGAATTTCACCATGCTATGCATTGTAAAGGAATTATTCAGGTTTAGTTTTGATGATTAACATAAAAAAGCGGTTTTTGTAGATCTATTGTTTCTAACTGTGAAGCACTAAAATTCCTTTACATTTTCCAACATTATACTTAAACACCAGAAGAAACCGTTGCTAAATCTATATTGGCAGGTACATTAGTTAACTCGGTATTACATTAGTGTGTTTCTCTAATTTCATTAGCACTTTCCTTCCCAAAGTCGATTTTCTTTCTTTGATTCGACAGGGTTGGATCTCAACTGCGGAACTTTCCTGGGCCAGCACATAGAAGGCGCAGTACAAGAAGGATTAGTAAATGAGTCAGCCATTGATAAGGCCATCTTCAACAATATTGCCACTTTGATGAGACTCGGTTTCTTCAATAGTGATCTTAGAGAGCAATTGTATGGAAATTTAGGTCCAGAAGATGTATGTAGTGCTGAATATCAGGAGCTAGCCCTTGAATCTGCGAGGCAGGGAATGGTATTGCTTAAGAATTTGGGAAGAATTAGAACAAGCAATATAGTTCAGAATTTGCTAATAATGGGAAAGTTTTGTTAAAGGCCATGTTTGTAGATTGTACTTAGATTGCCAGTCAGTAGTTGCAGTTGAGGAGGCTTGTCAGAATATGACATTTGATAGACATTTAAAAATTTAGAATTCGGAAAGGCATAAAACAAATCAGACAATTATGTTATTCTAAAACTCGCCCCACAAACAATTACTGGATTTTGAAGAAATTTCATTAAAGGTTGGAGGAGGGGTAACTGAGAGTTGAGGCTGATGTGTGGAAGAATTAAAAGTCACAGTTGCCTCTTCTTCAGCATCTCCCCTAACTATTTGTGGGGCAAGTTGTGCATTGAGGGCGGACTTGAGAATAATAGAACTGTATGGCTTGTATTAATTCTTCCCAAATTCTAAACTTTCTAATGTATATCAAATGTCATATCTTGACGAGTCTCCTCAACTACATCAACTGATTGGCGATCTAAGTATGATCTGCAAAAATGGCCTTTAATAAAAATTTTCAATTATCAACAAATTCTGAACTGTGTGACTTATTTTAATTCTTCCCAAATTCTTAAAGATTAATGTTTTTTAATAAAATTTTTTAATATTAGCATGAATAACAAATAAAAAAAAGAGGAAAATCTAAAATAAATTTTATCTTTTTGATCAAACAACTCCAGAATACAGTTATTAGACATAAGACTATGAGATAATTAAACAAAATTAATTGATAATCACAAAATATCATATTGTTAAAATAAAAATCTTCGTGGTAGTTGAAGACTTTAGATAGGTAAACTGGTTTGAAATTTTAATATTTAGGATTCGTTCATCACAAACTTTACATTAATTTATAATGGCTATATTACAAAAAAAAAAAAAAAAAAAGTCTTCAACTTTTGTACTTTATTATAGTTATGGCTAATTCCTTAAAAATTTGAGTTTAATTATATTTACTTTTATGTTTTGTAACAAATTTTATATCGGGTGGACTGCACCTCACTCTGAACCTATGTGACGATAACATGAAAAAATATTAAAAATATAAAACAATAACGTGAAGCTTATGTAGAAAAAAATTGTCACATGAATATATAAACAAAAATGGCGTCGTTTTGCGCATCAAATTACTTTTATCACCTGAACTAAAACGATACAATTTGACTAAAAAAGGGACAAACTATGTTATAACACTATATATTTTGAGAAAGTGGCTATTTTGAGAAATAGATTCATGAATCTATTTCAACAAATAAGATTTTTAAAACGGTATTATTTTGGTTTTTATATTCATGTGACAATTTTTCCACATTAGTTCCATTGTGTTTTCCGCGTTATTACTTTATATTTTTAATATTTTTCCATATCATCTCCACATAAGTTCAAAGTGAGGTACAGTTCACCCGAGATAAGATTTGCTACAAAACCTAAAGTACATATAATTAAACTTAAATTTTTAATGAATTGGTCATAACTGTAATAAAGTGTAAAATTCAAATTTTTTTTCGTAATTTGGCCATTTATATTGAATGATGTTTTTCTATAATTCTATGTAAAATTGTGGTTGTTGTTCATAAGCTTTCCAAGGAAATTCTTAATTTTTTTGTGTGCATAAATTATTAATTCTTTAATGATAATGCTTTTCTAGTATCAAGTGTTGCATATTAATTTAATCAATAAATTATAAAGAAAAAAGTGACCCTTGATGCTGTGACATTATTAAAAAAAAGAAAAAAAAATAAAGAAATGAAGAAAAAAGAACAAATGAAATGTATTAAGAGTGGCAAAGGAAAAAAATGCACTTCTATTATTTTATGACATATATTGCTTCACTATCTGTGAGAAACTCGAGTTAAATAGAGGTTAATCTCACTTATAATAATTGAATTTTACTCTAATTGCAGTAAAATTATAAAATTTTATTTTTCATCTAACAAAATTATTAAACTATGTTTTCATTTCACTAAAAAATTTAACTTGTTCTAACAATATCTATAACTCCTTTTTTGGTTTTTGTTGGAGTCGATTCAATTATGGCTTTGGCTTTTTCTTGTTTACTTCTACCCTTCTTGTGAACTAAAAAATTCTTACACTTACAAGATAGTTAAAAGAGTTGAGAAGATAAAAAATTTTTGCACTCACAAGATAGTTAAAAGAGTTGAGAAGATTGAGACACAAATTTTATAGAGGTTCGGGTATTAACTAACTCTACTCCTCTCTCCAAGCTTGATTGGGTATTCACTAATTTAATCACTTAAATTACAATTTAGAGTTTTAGCTAGCTCACTCCCAACTAGGTGTTTTACCAAGGCTAACACTCAACCTGAATTTTCCTTGTATTCTATGGCTCACACAACAATCAATTCCTTGTAATTTGGTTCACACTATCCAATTACAAGATAACCTAAGTGTTTCAAGATTAACACTTAAACCCTTACACAAAACAATTAATGAAGAGATTGAGAAATTAAATTCCAAGAGTTTTGACACTTCTTAAGTTGTTAGCTCTATTAAATGGCATTTTGGTAAGGTATTTATACTGATTATCTACCAATTAGCCATTACAAAGTGGTGCCATAACTATCTCTAATATTCTCTTACAAGTGCATTAAATATTGTCTGTAGAGAGAGTGGTCCCAATAGGGAACATGGCTTTCCCGGTCGGAAAATGGCCAATTTTGATACGCGGCAGCTTTTGGTTGACTAAACTGTCCTACAGCTAGTTTTTATTTAATGTTCCCAGTCGGAAGTCCTAGAGTCTCGATTGGAATTTGCCCGATGATGCCATTGCCGAGAACTTAGGTCTACTTGCTTCGAGAGCTTTCTGGTCAGGACCATGATTCCCAGTCGGGACCTAAGTCAATTTGACTTGGTTGTTTTGACTTTATGATGACTTGGCACTCTTTGGTAGTGTCTCCTCTTCAACGGTCACATCCTTTTGAATTTTCTGATCAGACTCCAATATGTTCCGGTTTGGAAATGAGGTGTCCCAGTCGAGACATCACCTATCCCGGTCTACTTTTGCTCCTGGAACTTGTGGAACATCATAAAACAATGTTTTCCAGTCTTGACATACATTTTCTTGGTCCATACTTGAGTTCCAGTTGGAAAATACTTATCCCGGTCTAGAAATTATATGTCCCGGTTGGGACATCACCTATCCCAGTCTACTTTTGCTGCTGGAACTTTGAAACATCAGAGAGCAATATTTTTCCAGTCAGGATAATGGGTTTTCTCGGTCTGTACTTGTATCCCGGTCGGGAGATTCTAGTTCCGGTCGGGAGTTTCGTGTCTCCAGAAAATGTTTGACTAGTTTCATGAGGAATTCATAACCAAATGTGCTGAAACTTGAACACTATCAAAACAACACTTAATGAAGATGTTAGTAATATTTAATTTGATTGTCAAGATCAAAATAGAGAGCAATCACCATAAGATTAACAATCTCCACCTTTTTAATTTTGACAATCAAACTAGGCAAAAATAACAAATTGGTAGTTCTATAATCAAATTGATATATTGAATCATAAGTATTCAAAGTTTCACATCATTTAAAAGTATAAAACATTTTGAATGGTTAAAGTCAAAAAGTCAACATAAAGTTAAATTTTTGCATAGTTATTATGTTATTTCTTCTCCCCCTTTGTCAATATCAAAAAAAAAAAATGAAATGTTAAGTTGATATAGAGAAGAATAAATCATTTTATTAATGAAGCAAATGAATTACAAAGAAAACATGTGAAAAACTAAAAGTTGTAAAAAAATGCTAAATTGTGCATCTCCTTCTTCATTACTTGCCTTCTCTTCCTCTGCACTATCTTCCTCTTCCTCATGAGTGCCTTGCTCCCCCTCGACTGGTGGGGCTTGTTCAAAGCTATGAGTACATACATTTAGATTTAGTTGCCCTTGCATGCTTTGAATATCTAAATAATGGTGTTGCATCACATCCTTAAAGGTGGTGAAGGATTGCATTCGATAGTCATAAAGACTTTGCAAGGTTAGTTGTTGTTGTGGTTAAGGAGGTGGTGGTAGAGGTGGCATCTCTAGTGCACTTGTGCCTTCTCCTCCTATGGAGAGCCTTGCCCTCTTCCTTGTGGCCTTTTGGGTACCATGTTCCCCAAAAGCATAGAAAAAGGAATCAACATCCTTGAAAGGTCTTCCAATTGCCTTGCAATTGAGGAGATATTGGATGTCCAAGAAACTCTCATATTGAGAGCGAGATGAAGAGAGAAGTGCATAATTCTCATTCATCATGAGATAAAGATACTTTGTAAGATAAGTGATTTGAGCATGGAGAGAAATTGTGCCCTTGGTGGTAGAGGCCATGGATTGGAATTTGTCAAGAAGAAAATGGGCCGTTTCCGTAGGTCAATTGTGAATCATGGCATAGAGGCAGAGAAGGTCGTCATGGGTGACTTTCTCATTGCTTTCACTTCTTGCATTGATAGTGAAAGTGATGATTCTATGAAGAATGAAGCAAGAAAGCGTCTTGATGTGCTTGACATTGGAACGCTTGTCAAGATGGGTTTCAATAGATATGCTTTTCCACATATCAAGAGGAGAGAGATGCATGGCTTGAGTGTTGATAAATCCTTCCTTTTTGAAGCCAAAAGTATCTGCAAGTTGATGCTTTGTCATCTCTTGTTGTTGGCCAAAGAGATGAATTGGAGGTCGTAGTAGCCGAGAGGATGTTTGGATCCTTGATAACTTGAAGAGTGGAGAGGAATTCAATGGTAAGTTCATCATGGCCATCTTCAAAGGGCATGACAAAAGTGATCCACCCTATCTCTTCAAGGGTGCTAATGACTTTATCCTTGACTCCCAACTTGTTAAGATCATCAGCATTAAGTGTATGATTGGAGATGAATTTCTTGGTGGTTATGTTGGCATATTTTTTCTTCTCCTCCCTTGAGAAGGCACTGAAGATATCTTGAAAGGAGGAGATTTGAGAGGAAAGAGCCACTCCTTTTCCTTTGGAGGCTCTTGATTTTGAGGTGCCAGCCTTTGGTGCCATTTGGAAAGGGTAAGTATGGAGATAGTTTGAAGATTTGTTGTTGAAAAATTTGAAGAGAGGAAGAGTATTGATGCAAAAGTGAGGACAAGAATGAGAATAATGGGGTATTTTTAGAGTTTGAAGAGGTATGTTACCATTTGAGGGGTCTAAATGAGAGTTATGGCAGATGGATTTGATTGGTGGCAGTTACAAAAAGCCACCATCGAGTAAGTCCCGCTTGGAACAGGGGGGTTTCCCGGGAGACCTCTAATGGTTGAAAAAAAATTAAATTTTGGACACGATCTTGAGGGGGATAGGTGGTTTCCTGAGCGTGTACGTTTAAAGAGGTGCAACGGTAAAATAATATTCAAATATCCCAACCGGAAAGTGTGGCTTTCCGAGCGGGAGATGAGGAATTGCAATGGTCAAATTGATTACCAAGATGTCGCGAGCAATAGGGATAATGTCCCGCGTGGGACACTGTTCCCAAGCGGAAAATGTATTTCTTGAGCGGGAGTTATAGGTACTCCGAGAATTTTTAGGAGAGAAAGGAACTTAACTATCCCTAAAGTCTACTATTCACATCAAACAAGTAAAGAGCATATCTAGACAATAATTTATACGCAAAAACAAGGTTTAAAGTTTTCTCAAATCAATATGCTCTCATCAAGCGTTCCAAGCTTTTCTTTTTATAAAACAAAACCTTTTATCATTTAGGGGCTTGGTAAAAATATTTGCCAGTTGGTTTTTAGTGTCAATAAAATCTAACACTACATTACCATTTTGAGCATGATCTCTTAAAAAATGATATTTTATGTCAATGTGTTTGCTTCTTGAATGTTGAATGGGATTTTTAGAGATATTTATGGCACTTGTATTATCACATTTAATTGGATCGTGGTTAATGTCATGACCATAATCCCTTAGTTGTTGCTTCATCCATAGGACTTGAGTGCAATAACAACTAGCTGCCACATATTCAGGTTCGATAGTGGACAAGGCAACCAAAATTGTTTCTTGCTATGCCAAGAAACTAAACATTCACCAATAAAGTGACAAGTTCCGAATGTGTTTTTTCTAACCAACAGACCACCGGGGTAGTCGGCATCTGAGAAACCAATGATGTGAAATGAAGAATTTCTAGGATACCATAGTCCTAAATTCATAGTGCCATAAGATATTTCAAATTTCTTTTTATAGCATTCATATGTGATTCTTTAGGACATGATTGAAATCTTGTACACAAGCATACACTATACATAATATCGAGTCTAGAGACGGTTAAATAAAGAAATGAACCGATCATACCTCTATAAAGCTTTTCATCAATAGCTTTACCCTTTTTATCGTTGGCCAATTTTATTGACATACTCATTGGAGTCTTGGCATTCTTACATCCATCCATCCCAAATTTCTTGATCAATTCCTTAGTGTACTTGGATTGGTTGAGGAAGATGCCATTTTGCCTTGCTTGATTTGAAGTCTAAGGAAAAATTTAAGCTCTCCCATCATGCTCATTTCAAATTTCCTAGTCATACACTTAGCAAATTATTGGAAAAGATCCTCATTAATAGACCCCAAAGATGATGTCATCAATATAAATTTGAACAATGAGAGTGTCATGCTTATGTTTTTTAATAAAAAGAGTTGTGCCAACAAGCCCTTTTGAGAATCTATTATTTAAGAGAAAAGCACTCAATCTTTCATACCATGCTCTAGGAGCTTGCTTTAATCCATATAAAGTCTTAGTTAGTTTATAGACATGATTTGGAAAAACATGATCTTCAAAACTAAGGGGTTTTCAACATATACTTCCTCTGATCTAAAACCATTTAAAAAAGCACTTTTTATATCCATTTGAAAAAGCTTGAAATTCATGTGGCATGCATATGCTAATAAAATACGTATAGCTTCTAATCTTGCTAAAAGGGCAAAGGTTTCATCATAGTCAATGCCTTCCTTTTGGTTGTATCCTTTGGCAACCAATCTAGCCTTGTTTCTTATGAAAGTACCGTCCTCATCTAGTTTGTTCCTATAGACCCACTTACTACCAATGATTGGATAGCCACTAGGTCTTGGAACTAAGGTCTAGACCTCATTCCTCTCAAATTGATTGAGTTCATCTTGTATAGCAATCACCCAACTCTCATCATCCAAAGCCTCACTAATTGACTTTGGCTCAATTTGAGATATATAAGCAAGATTAGAATCAATAAATTTTGAACGAGTACTTACACCTTTTGAAGGATCTCCAATGATTTGCTCCTTTGGGTGGTTTCTTGCATATCTCCACTCCCTTGGTAGCTCCTTAGTCTCTTGCTCTTGAGCTTGGGGTTGCTCCTCTACTTGTAGTTGTTCCTTATAAAGGTCATTCTTCTTTATGGATATCTCTTGTTCTCCATGATCGAGATTGAGATTCTTCATGGAACCTACAACATCATTCAAAGAAATACCTTTCCTAAAATCAAGTCTGTAGGATTCATCAAAATTGATATGCATAGACTCTTCTACAACCAATGTTCTTTTATTAAAGATTCTATAGGCTTTCTAGAGGTGGATTAGCCAAGAAATATACCTTCATCCAATTTTGAGGCAAATTTTCCAAGATTGTCCTTGGTATTTAATATGAAACATTTGCAACCAAATACTCTAAGATATGAAATCTTAGGTTTTCTTCCATTCGAAACCTCATAAGAGGTTTTATTCAAAATAGGTCTTTTGAAAACACGATTTACAATATAACATGCAGTATTAATGGCTTCTACCAAAAAATAGGTTGGAAGTCTACAGTCATTACCAATGTTCTATTTTTCCTTTCAACTACACCATTTTGTTGAGGTGTTCTTGGTGTAGAAAAATCATGAGAAATACCATTTTCCAAAAATAATTTTCAAACTGTTTGCCATGATCACTTCTAATCTTAGAGATACAATACCCCTTCTCATTTCGGACTCTTTTGGCAAAATATTTGAAGATTTCAAAAGTATCACTTTTATGAGCTAAGAAAATTACCCAAGTAAACCTAGAGTAATCATCAACAATAACAAATGCATAGTATTTTCCACCCAAACTAGTAACTCTACTAGGTCCAAACAAGTCTAGATGCAATAATTGATGAGGTCTAGATGTGCTTACATAATTTTTGATCTTGAATGATGATTTGTGTTGCTTGCCTCTTTGACATGGCTCATAAGTTTTATCCTTCAAATATTTGACCTTTGGTAGCCTATCTACTAGTTCATCTTTGCTAAGGCTTTGAATTAAGTTCATACTTGCATGCCCAAGTCTTCTATGCCATAGCCAAGATTCTTCACTAATAGACACAAGACAAC